>JASCZW010001301.1:0-132785 GCA_034211315.2 Aedes japonicus | reverse complement strand
AAGGTCCAAGTAATTTAAGTTTGGATTCATCATTACTGTTGCCTGACTACTTTGCAGCTCATTAATCGGAATTGGCTAAATGCATATCGCTGACGGATGGACCGAGGTGTTCAGTTGCATTGCACCACCTGCAATCGGATTAGAGACTTCAAAGCTCCTAGTTAATGGTAGCACCGGTTGGAAGTGCCTCAAGACACACTTGATTATTATTGTTCAATTAACTCAAGCACCATGAAGTAATTGAGACGACTCAATGCGATACAATTCAACGTTGAAATGGAAGCAAGTACAGGCGGCAATCTGTAGCCGATTCATTACTTGCTCTCTCAATAACCATACTACCAGGGTACGGCAATTATCGGTCGTTTCCAACTCGTCGACATGCGTTATGACTGGCCACATTTAACTCTCGTCAGGCGGGGAAACGATGACAATGTTTCAGTTTCAGTTTAATCGAAAATTGTCAACAGAGAATTTGAATTCAAAAAATTTCTTTAAATATCATCGTATTTCCGTTATTCAAGATTCGGACGTAATTAGTTTTACAAACAAATTCTTGAACTGAAAATTTGGGATCGACAAACCAGTGATGAAGATAATAAATCAAATTATTGTCTACAAAATAAATAAATGATGAACATATAAATTTTACCAGAACTACACTCAACTATTATAGGGACATCTACGCTATGCCTACTCCCAAAATGAAAAAAACCAAGATTATATTGCGATTTAACATGATTTTGTATCATTTTCCGCTATGGATTGTGAATTGGAGAAAAAGGTATGGCTGTTTTGGTATTGGTTGATGGGTGTCCAATGATAGCTCATATTAGGCTTAGTGTCGTTTAATGCACGCACACTGCAGCGCCATTTAGATCAAAGGAGTGCAAGTAAGGAAGAAAATCATTTGGAGGAAAACAAACCATCATCCCTCAGCATGTGCCAGAAAGGGAAAGATGATTAAACGTCAAAAAGCCTAATGAGAAAAAAAAAAACAACAATCAAGTATCGTCATAGAGACTCAAACCGCAGCCGACAGCGTTGCAGTTTCTAGTGATAATCACTCAGGCATGTTAACAAGTTGAAGAGAATTGAGCATTTACATGTGAAATCCATCGAAAAGAAACATAATCTGTCATGACCTGCTCCGATTTGGAATTCGCAATATAACATTCTTCTTCATTTCAATAGAAGCATGAAAACAGTACTTGATGTGAATAATTAGCTTGAAGGAAATTAAGTGAACTTTATAAAAACAAATCTTCATGGATAGAGAATCACGACTAACTTATAAAGAGGGGATATTTTCATGAAAAAATAATTTTTGCCGGCATCAAATTCCAAATATCTTGCAAACAGCTACAGTTAGAAAGTTACTCACCAGGTGCATTCTTATTTGAAATGACCTTAAGCATCATATTATATAATTATAATATCCTATGTCTTACAAAAACCTCAAAATGTAAAAATCATAAAGTTTTCATTCTTTGTAATATATTTTATTTGTATTTGTTCCTGCAAAGAATACTTTCTAGTATCCTTCGTATGACTAAAAGTGTTTTCAGAGAAAAACTGAAAAAATCGTACAGTTCAAAAATAGACCTTACCTAAGGGGAAGACATCTTTATGTAGCATTTACTTTAATAGAAGTATTATGAATTTAAGTGTTTATTGTAGTATTAGAAAACTTCATTCCTTATTATAATAGAATTGACCGACTAATATTGTTAATGAACTGTGTTGTGTTGGCTTAAGGTGAAACTGAATGGTGTCCGTTCTCCATATGAACTCAAGCTTAGGTTAATTATCACTTCACGTTATTGGGACTAAAACTCACAAACCAAACAAAACGAAAAACACTCAAATTGTTAACCCATGGATGCTCCAGTGGAGCAAACGATTCTTGAAAATTTCACGCCTGCAGTCCTAATAGTATTTGGGGTTTGTGCTCAGAAAATTTCGAAGTGATAGGTCGGTCCTCAAACTCGGTGTTTTAAAATACTTTTGTATTCTGCTGAAATAAACCACCCACACTTGTGAGTGGCCCCAACAGCATCCGTACTGTTGGTTCAAATCGGTCTTCAAACTCGGTGTTCTTAACGTATTCCTTTGTTCCATTGAAATAAACCACCCACACTTGTGAGTGGCCCCAACAGCATCCCTGCTGTTGGTTTAAATCGGTCGTCAAACTTGATGTTCTTAACGTATTCTTGTATTCCATTGAAATAAACCACCCACACTTGTGAGTGGCTCCAATAGCACCCCTACTGTTGGTTTAAATCGGTCCTAAAACTCGGTGTTTCAAAATACTTTTTTATTCTGCTGAAATAAACCACCCACACTTGTGTGTGGCCCCAACAGCATCCCTACTGTTGGTTTAAATCGGTCGTCAAACTCGATGTTCTTAACATATTCTTCTATTCCATTGAAATAAACAACCCACACTTGTGAGTGGCCCCAACAGCATCCCTACTGTTGGTTTAAATTGGTCCTCAAACTCGGTGTTTTAAAATACTTTTGTATTCTGCTGAAATAAACCACCCACACTTGTGAGTGGCCCCAACAGCATCTTTACTGTTGGTTTAAATCGGTCCTCAAACTCGGTGTTTTAAAATACTTTTGTATTCTGCTGAAATAAACCACCCACACTTGTGAGTGGCCCCAACAGCATCCTTACTGTTGGTTTAAATCGGTCCTCAAACTCGGTGTTTTAAAATACTTTTGTATTCTGCTGAAATAAACCACCCACACTTGTGAGTAGCCCCAACGGCATCCCTACTGTTGGTTTAAATCGGTCCTCAAACTCGATGTTCTTAACGTTTTCTTGTATTCTATTGAAATAAACCACCCACACTTGTGAGTGGCCCCAATAGCATCCTTACTGTTGGTTTAAATCGGTGCCAAAATTTGAATAGCATTAATGTGCATCTCTGTACAGAGAATAAATCGGGAACATAATTAAATATCTTATTCGCTGCCGACGTCAGTTGAATTCAGCACACCGTTTACCAAAACGGATCCGGCTGCCAACCCAATCATTTTATCCAACATCCCAGTGATTTCTCGTGGAAGTGCAGAGGTGTTCTCGGCTTCCAACAAAGCGAGTATCACGTCAACATATTCCTACCCATTCCCTATTTGACCTGCATTCGGACGAGGCCGGCGCCGGCATTGCCTTAGTTTAAGATCACCAGTTTTTACACATTGAGGATGTATGCTAGTCCCAAGTATCATCCTTTGGTTCTTTGTGTAATAACAGCTGATCTGGCAATAACGGAGTAGCAACCTCGGGCGGTCAATCATGCTCATGCTCAGAAAATTTCGAAGTGATAGGGACTTGATTTCGTATGTCCTAAAAATGCCAAATCAAATACACTCAAAATAGAGTTTACCCGAAACTTCATGTTTAAACATTTTAAATCGGTATGAGTATTATGTCAACATTAGGAGATAGATTTCCCCTAGGTATTCTCCATTTTAAAATTAGATTTTGATTTTTTTTCGTGCATAGGTTTTTGAGGCAAATCTCTATTTTCACTTCTTTTTTTAAGCTTTGTGGTATTTGAAGGAATTTACTCGCATTTGCTCGCAGTGTTTCTTTATTCTTTATTATTTTATAAGTGATTATTTATGTTTTCCTAAATTTCCAATACTTGAGCGCTCTTAAAAGTAAAAAGAGACTTGTTTTAAAAAGTGAATGAAAAATGGCAACCTAATTTGGAGCCGAACATGTTCATCGAGTTGAAGAAGAGCATTGCATGTGTACACAAAGCTATCGAGTTCCTATCGCGGTGTCATCAACAAAGGATTATTCCAGTAATTTGTGACTTACTTAAAGGTGTGACTTAAGGGTTAAAACATTTACAGATACCCAAAGTTAAAAACACGGAGATGAATCTATTGCGTTACAGTATTAAAGCATTACATAGTAAACTCAATACAAAAACCTAAGAATGTTAGTCACTACAAATAAATTTAGTAAAACAGTACCCAGATAGTATTTCAATATTTCTCACAAAAGTTTCGGCAGCGGTATGTTGCAAATCTGAGAGTTAACATAGTTTAAAATATAGTAACTAGTTAGAAACCGGTTTTCAAAATAATTAAAAAAAACAGGTCAATTCACTTAACAAAGGACTTAACTGCAATACACAAATAATCATCAAATCTACATAGAGATAACAATCAATACTAACGAATAACACACATCTCAAATAAAGTAATTCAGAACAGAAACAGCTAATATTTTCAAACACGATACAGAACAATAAAAAAACACTAAAGAACACAAAACACTTAAAAACTCATAAATAAACGAGTTTATTACTTGACTTCCGACAACGTCTATATTTATAATGGACAAAATGGCAAATGATAAAATTACAGACAAAATACACAATGGGCCATACAGAAAACCAAGAACAGACTCTCTTCCAGGAATAGTAAAACATGTAGATAAACCCCTTAAGTAATATTAATTAGTATTAGAATCCTTCGTTACCTAGAACAAAACGTCTCCCTGAAATTTACAACCCTGGTAATGCAACGCGTGAAATCATCTCAGCTGTTGAACCTGTGAACTTATAAAAAAATGGTCAAAATAATTTGCCAGTCGATCAATTGAAAACTCACAACATTTTACACAGCTCGTGCATAACGTAGATGTAACAGAAGATGAAGTATTAGTTTCTCTTGACGGAAAATCGTTGTTTCCTAGTATTCCAGTAAACGATACTATATACTTATTAGAAAATTGGATACACATTTCAATACAACACCATGGCATGGAAGAATTTGTTTTTTTCATTCATGAATCTTTTATTCAATTGAAAGGTTCCCCTATGGGTGAACCTCTCACCCTTTTTTGATTGAAATTTTCATGGCCAAAATACCAATAACGCACATAAAAACATCAAACTTTCTTACACCATGCCCAATATATTTTCATACAAATTCAAAGTTCGAATGTTTCACAAAAGTTATTCGGATTTTATTATTAATTGTGTTTATTTGAAGGTAATACAACAAGGATCAATTACAGCATATGTTTCTAAATAAAACTTTAACGTTTGGTTCTAGCGGTTTGTGCATACTCTGTTTTTGTTGCTTACATAGAACGAGAGTACTCTTTTCTTTTTGGGGTAATTTTTGACATACAAAGAACCATCACCAGCCATTGATAGTACATGAGCACGATCAAGCGCGCATTCTTTTGCCTGTCAAAGTGGAGGATACGTTCCTGCTTTGACCTACTCCGCACGGGGAATGTAAGGCAACGGAACGTGTGCTTGAATCGAGTACTATATCATATTACGTCTGCTAAATTTTCAAATACTTCTATTCAATTTTTCACAGCCTGTCGTACACTGACGGAACTATCAACACTTTCTCTTCATATCTTCCGTTCTAGAAAAAAATACTGTTTATTTTTATTATTACACAACCGATGAATTATTTCAGAAACACTTTTTTGTAGGGTATGACGAAAAATAAGATCAATTTCAAAATTCAGCAGAACAATCGGTAAAAAAAATTAAGTAATTAGTAATCAATATGAGCCCCTTTCGTCATAATGATAACGTGTAGCCGGTTTGACATAATTTGCACCAGGTTTCTGAGGTAGCAGGGAACCAGTTCGTTTCAAGCCTTCTCCAACGCCGCATGATACGTTTGTTTGATGGTTACGTCTGTTTTTTTTTACTTTATTATCAAGAATAACCCAAAGATTGCGTTTTGATTGACTTCAAGTCAGGGCTGGTTTGATGCAACAGGATTGGAAAAGGCGAGCGTTTTCTTGGCCGTATTTTTGAGATCATTATCTTGCTAAAAGGTGTAGTTGCTTTCCAACCCCATTTTCAGCAAAGACTCCTCCAGATTTTCGCACGGAAAAATATAGCCATCTGCAGTCATGATCCCATTGATAAGGGCTAGATTACGCACTCCAAACCATGAAAAGCAGTCCCAAACCATTGTATTACTTTCACTGTATTTCATGGTTAGCTGGAGTCCAGCAGTCCTTCATCTCTTCAGCACCATACACGTTTCCACAGTTTCTTGATGAACAGCTAAAACTAGGATTCACAACACGTTTACAGATCACCATGGGCTTACTTATGTGTGTTCTGGCGAATTGGAGCCATTTTCCTTGTTATTTCGGCTGATGAACGGTCACTTCCGGGCGGAAGGGCTTTTCACCCTTGCTCAATGATGAGTCGACGGATAACGCGATCCGTAATCGTAGGCTCAGCTTCTCTTTCATTTCTTAGATGATGATGAACGGATTGTCCTCGTCCCGGCCATTCAGCAACACCATATCTCTCGGCAACTGCGTGCTGGGTATGGTTCCAATTGCTATCATACACGATCAGATTTCGGACCTGTAGCGAAATGTTTTGCCACCCATGTCACTTCCGAAGAACTCAACACATCTACTTTTTCAACTTGCGGCACAGCTTTGTGGTGGATGTAAACAATGAAACGTCAGATAGTGATTAACGGGGGGTATACCAGTATATATGATGAGGGTATGAGGGGTATGAGTATATATTGCCCACGATGATTAACAACGAAAATGACAATAAGTTTCCATTCCTTGCTAGTTGTGAAAAAATTATCTAAGCTCACATTTGAAATTTATAAAAAAAACAACACCTCCAAACTCACAAATTAGCATACTTTAATTACATGACCACATAAAACAGAATACAGACTTTAACATTAAGTTCAAACGGCATAACTAAAGAACTGCAATATATTTTAAAGACAGCAAACATGAATGGCTACTCACAAAAAAAAACAATACAAAACATAATCAACAACAAACACACACAAAAAAAACAATCACTCACCATATTGACAGGAATACAACCCCAACCTAAAAGAATAGCAATAGCATATGACAACCACACTAAACAATAACGACCAATCCTTCGAATTTTTTTTTTTTAAATTAATCATTTATTTGTACTGGCTCAATCGCACCGACTCTACAGAGCCAAGTTTTCATATGTATGAACATCAATTATCTTAAAACTAAGGTTGAAGGGGTAAAACCGATTACTCGCGGCCGTCTCGAGGTTAATAGGAGTTACAAATTGCGGATGGGAAGATGGATGGGAATTTAAAGTATGGTGTTATTAATTTTAAATTCTTAATTGTCTAAACACTTATAACTATACAATTTGTGGTTTTCTTTTGACTTGAACATTTTTTGAAAAAGAAAAAGAAGCACACTTCGAAATTTTGGTTTTGAAAAAGTTTTCACTTGAACTATCTTAGGGTCTGCCAATGACCATTGACAATCTTGGAAAATGCGGAGTCTCTAAAATAACTTTTAAGCATTGTGGAAACATTTACATAGGACAAGACAAACGAACTCTCAAGATTCGTTTCAATGAGCATATCGCAGAAGCACTAAAGCTAACAAAGACAATGATAAAGGACTCATAAATTTCATACCGAAACCATGAGCAAAGTTTCATCCAAATCGGAGAGAGTCAAGTTGAGTCGTTTACTCATTTGGTAGTGAATTGCCCAATCGAATGATCCCAAATAGGATTCGATCACCATCACGACTTGAAAGACGAACCACTGTCATTTTCTCAGTTTGTCAGATGTCTTCTTTGTTTTTAATATAAATGTATTGTTTTTCTTCTCAACCGGTTCAACTTTTCACGCAACCGCACTAAAATACGTCTAACGAAATGAGCGCAGAGGCCGAACTTATTGCTTGCAGAATTCCGGTCCTCGATCCGATCGAGGCATAACGACATTGCATAACGACACAATACTATAACATAACCTGATCCACAATATCCCTCCATAATTCCCGATTCGTGGCTGCTCCTCTCCAATCTCTTGGACACTTTGTACCCCCTAGGTCTTGCTCCACCGACATAATGACACAATACTATAACATAACCTGATCCACAATATCCCTCCATAATTCCCGATCCGTGGCTGCTCCTCTCCAATCTCTTGGACACTTTGTACCCCCTAGGTCTTGCTCCACCTGGTCTGACCATCTTGCTCGTTGCGCCCCACGTCGTCTTGTACCAACCGGATTCCCGGCGAACACCATTTTTGCAGGATAGTTGCCCGGCATTCTCGCAACATGTTCTGCCCAGCGTATCCTTTCAGCTTTTGCCACTTTATGAATACTGGCTTCTCCGGCGAGTTACGCGAGGTCATGGTTCATCCTTCGCCTCCATAGTCCGACCTCCTGTACTCCACCAAAGATAGTTCTTAACACCCGTCGCACAAAAACTCCGAGTGCTCGCAGGTCCTTTTCAAGCATTGTCCACGTTTCATGCTCGTAGAGAACAACCTGTCTTATTAACGTTTTATACAGGATGCACTTCGTACGTAAGTCTGTTCGACCGTAGTTGCTTGTAGAGCCCATAGTAGGCACGACTTCCACTGATAATCCGCCTCCGGATCTCACGGCTGTTATCGTTGTCCGCAGTAACCGGTAAGCCGATATAGACAAATTCATCGACTGCCTCGAACTCATCGCCGTCGATCGTTACACTGCTGCCCAGTCGGGTCCTGTCCTACGCGGTTCCACCTGCCAGCATGTACTTCATTTTGGACGTATTTATCTTCAATCCAATCTTCTCTGCTTCGCGCTTTAGTTCTGTGTACTGCTCTGCCACCGCCTCAAATGTTCTGTCGACAATTTCCACGTCATCGCCAAAGCAGTTGAAAATCGTGCCTCGCATGTTAAACGTCGCTCGTCGCATTACACCTTCAAGAGAAATGTTGAACAGGACGCAAGAGAGACCATCATCTTGACGAAGCCCTCAGCGGGATTCGAATGAACCCGATAATCCGCCCGATACCCTCACACAGCACTGGGTTTCATTCATCGTAGCCTTGATAAGTCGGGTCAGCTTCCCCGGAAAGCTGTTCTTGTCCATGATCTTCCATAGCTCATATCGGTTAATTGTGTCATATGCGGCTTTGAAGTCGATGAATAGATGATGCGTTGGGACTCTACATTTACGGCACTTTTCGAGGATCTGCCGCAAAGTGAAGATTTGGTCCGTTGTAGACCGTCCTTCAATGAAACCGGCTTGATAACTTCTCACAAATCTATTTGCTAGTGGTGATAGTCACTGGAAGATGATTTGGGATAATACTTTATAGGCGGCATTAAGGACAGTGATCGCACGATAGTTTTCACAGTTTAGCTTGTCGCCATTCTTATAGATAACTACACAACTGGCAGATAACTACATCCTTCCACTTCTTCGGTAGCTGTTCGGTATCCCAAATCCTGACTATCAGTCGATGCAGGCAATTTGCCAACTTGTCAGGGCCCATCCTGATAAGTTCTGCTCCGATTCCATCCCTTCCAACCGATTTGTTGTTCTTCAGCTGCTTGATGGCATCCTTAACTTCACCTATCGTCGGGGGTGGCACATCTCCGTCTCTTACTGCATCGACTGCGTCTCTTCCATAGCTGTCTTGGTCCCCTTCCTGTGCTCCATTCAGATGCTTATCGAAAATTTGAAATGAACCGTTAGCTAGTTTGACATTTCAAGCCAATCGGTTGTAGAACGGGAAGAACGATTGAAGTAGGATAGCGTGCTTCGCTTCTTTATGCCTGGTACAGACATACAACCATAGACTAACTCTAAGACCAGTAGGTCCCATACAAAAACGATTTTTTTCTTGGCTCAGTCAGTACTAGAACATCGTCCCAAGCTCGGTCCCAAGCTCAATAATGCACCCCTTATAATGAACTCACATGAACACACTCTCAAATACTCTGTCAAAATAATACAGCAAATCAAAACAAAGGCGCAAATATGTATAACAAGGTGCTGGCTTCAAGGTGTAATTCGGACCAAGGGGTTCTACAACAGTGAACCAATTTCAAATCGCTAGTTGCATATTGATTGTTGATACAACGCTGACCGTTGTACGAACTGTCAAATACTTTAATCCAGTACCAAAAAACACGTACTAGACTAAAGAAGTACAACGCTGTACGTTGTATGTCTGTCCCAGGCATTGATCATACCACAATCGAACTAGGCTATATACACTGAAAATTTATTTACGTGAATTAGCTATCACTCGTTTCGTAAACGTGGATTTAAGCATAGAACAAATTTCTCGTAAATTGTACGAAACGTTCATATTGCTTGTCATCTGGTGAAATGCTCTCATTAAAACTTTTTACAATGCACGAAATGAATTGCGTGAAGACCAACCAATCGCTGTTAATCTTTTATTGTATTTATACATGTTGTTGCGGTCGGCGAGAACCATTGATTTATCACAAAATAGAAGTTGAGGTGCTGTAGAGAGTTATAGCTTCATGCTCATTAATCAAGTAACTTCCCACTAGCCATGGCCTACCGAGATCAATGACGGATTCAATAACAGCTTTTCCTGAAAATAAAAAAATTAAACCCATACCAGAAATATTTAAAAAAAACGCTGGACAAATCCTCGTGAATCCTGGTGAGTGTGAACTTTTTAGTAGAATACCTGTTACTAGAAAATGAGAAGAAAGTTTTCCATTTGATTCCATCTACCTTTATTGCTTATCTTGACAGCTACGTGTATATCGTCTACAATGTGCAGACTTCTTCAGTGTCGTGTACTAGTACTCGAGATAAGTCAAGTATTAGTACACGACTCTGCAGAATTCTGCACATTGTAGACGAAATACGCGTATCTGTCAAGATAAGCAAAAATGGTCGTTGGAATTAGAGGGAAACTACTAACCTTTCTTCTCATTTTTTAATTCACTTCTCGTTATTCCGCTGGTTTTTTTTTTCAATTGCACTTACAGTCGATATAGTAGGTTTGTCAGTTATTCATGCATCCAGCAGAGAGATGTTCCTTTCTTATTGGTAACAACATATTCGTAGCACTTTGTATTGTTTCCGTACAATGCACGGATGTTCTTTCTGTGTCAACACATACTTCGTGCTATTGACAGTTGGGCGTGTGACATTGTGAACGAAGGTAGCTTCGTAAAAATTACAAATCAATTTCGATGCAGGAAACATCGAATAGATACGTTAATTTTACCTTCGATTTCGTGATATAAACGAAATTTAATTTTCAGTGTGGAAAGTGACTACAGTTGCTTCGATTGTCGAGGGTTTCGCTGCACACTTCATGAAAAAAAATGGTGGATCAAGATGAGCAAAATGATATGGTTGCAAATCGATTTGACTCAATGTTCTTTCAACTATATGTCCATTCGATTAAATCCCATTCGACTAAATACCATTCGACTAAATGCCATTCGACCAAGTACTATCCAACCAAATGCCATTCGACCAAATTCCATTCGACCAAATACAAGGTTTGCTTCATTTAGAATTGGAACAAACTTTTGCTCATATTGCGGCGCTCCTGGTGGACGGATTTGGAAGTTCTTGGCGCCCACGTGTCGGGAATTTTATCAGCTTCACGTATGTATTTTTGACATTCCGCAAATCGACTGTATAACAATCAACATGGAAGCCGAAAGAAGGGAAAAAATTGTGCACAGTTATTTGGAAAATCCATTGTGGTCTGCATCTAGGCTAGCTAAACAGCTGAAATTGCCCAGAAATACCGTATGGCGCGTTATCAAACGGTTTAAGGAAACATTGACGGAAGCCTCAAGCCAATCGTCGGAGTGGAACTGTCGACCGGAAACTGTGTGGTAAGATTTTGAAGACGATTAAGAGGAATCCCAATATGTCGGACCGTGATTTGGCCAGAAAATTCGGTGCTGCCCATAGTACCGTGAGGAGAACTCAACTCCGGGAAGGAATCAAGTCGTATCGAGCTAGCAAACAGCCAAATCGGACCATAAAACAGAATAGTGTGGCCAAAATCCGTGCTCGGGCTATACGACCAGGTGCTGACCAAGTTCGACGAGTGTCTTCTGATGGACGATGAAACCGTCAAGGCTGACTTCAGGCAAATCCCAGGTCAAAAATTTTACTTGGCAACGGCTCGGGGGATGTTCCAGCCAAATTTAAATTTGTTTTTGCCGACAAATTTGCACGAAAATTCATGATTTGGCAGGGCATTTGCAGCTGTGGCAAAAAAGCGAAAGTTTTCGTTACAAATAAGACAATGACGTCGGAACTATACCAAAAGAGTGTCTCCAGAAACGAATTTTGCCGTTCATTCGATTCCACGACCATCCCGTAATGGTTTGGCCAGATTTGGCAAGCTGTCATTACAGCAAAGTCGTTCAAGAACGGTATGCAGAGAAAGGGGTCCAGGTTGTTCTGAAAAACCTTAACCCACCCAACTGCCCCCAGTTCCGCCCTATTGAGAAATACTGGGCAATCATGAAGAGGAGACTCAAGGCAAAGGGAAAGGTTGTCAAAGACATCAATCAGATGAAGACCTGGTGGAATAAGATTGCTAAAACGATGGACGAAGAAGGCTGTGCGCCGCCTAATGAGCCGTGTTACAGGAAAAATTCGAGAATTCCTTCGAAACCGTGACGAATAATTTTATCCGTATTTTTTCTTTAAAGTATGAAGAAAACGCTACATTTGTATAAAAAAGATCTTGAATTCAATAATAAATAACTGAAATGCAGGCAATTGTTTTTGTTCCAATTCTATCTGAAGCAAGCTTTATTTCGATCAATTGTTATAGATCCCTCATTTGGCTGCTTGAAGTAACATTCAAAATGGGTTTGTCGACAATGTGAGTTGCATTGTAATTTTTAGAACTAGAAATGAGAAGAAAAATTAGTATTTTCCATTTAATTCCAACTACCTTTATTGCTGATCTTCACAGATACGCGTATTTCGTTTACAATATGCAGACTTCTTCAGTGTCTCGTACTTATAACTCGACTTAGTACACGACATTGAAGAAGTCACATTGTACACGAAATACGCGTAACTGTCAATAGTAGTTGGAATTAAATGGAAAATACTAATTTTTCTTCTTATTTCTAGTTGCTGGTATTCCACTAAACAGCTCACGCGTTCTAGAATTCTTTTTATAAGATAATCTGAAATTGTCAGGTTTCCCTTCTAAAACTATGAGTAAAACAGTTAAACACACCTACATAAATGATGACTTTCAAGAGTAGTTTTTCTTTCCTACACCAACTACAAAAACCAAAAGGTAATCGCATGTCAATGCATAAGCAAAGTGACAAATACAGTTATTCATTCGAAAAATCCCAACTTATTAGTTAGCTAGTTCCCAATATGGTTCCGTACCAAATAAATTAATTTCAGCGGCAAAAACAACTCATGCGTAGAAATTCAACGGTTAACGCACTTCTAGCTTTAACATGACATTAATCATGTGTCAACTTTGTCTTTTCTATGTCACAGTAGATAGAGACAAACGCTAAGGCCGTACCTACATACCGGCAGATATTGCAAACGAAAAAAAAAGGCTTGACCATGCGATGAAAACACATTCAATCCATACACTCAAGCGACAGCAATAAAATGAATGTTTCTAATCTAATCGAGTTAATCGCATCGTATTACTCTCTAATGTCACAGCATTAATCTACCAAGTCTTCTTCTATTGCTTACTTCTGTCCCTGTCTACATTGCAAGTGTCACTTGGCAAATTTGTGTGGCTCTGTGTCATGTGTTTACTTCAGCCAACTGCCGCACTCGTTTGGGTATCTGATACCATGGCTGCTGGTAAGGACTTTTTCCAATGCGTAATACATCGTTAGTGAAGAAGTGGAAGTCCGTCGAGTGGCTGTGCACAAACCGGGGTTCTTCATTTCAGTTACTTCATTATTACGCTATTTATAGTTGACTCCCATGTGTCAACTTAGACAAATGGTACAACACGAAGACCGTGACAGAACAACCGAGGCTAAGGTGACGCAGTGTGGTAAGATCCACAACGAAAGTCCGCCGGTTGCCATTGATGCAAGCTTTTTTCGCGTCTTGTGCCAGTCGTTTGAAAATCGGTGACGCTTTGAGCCAGGCGTGGTTCGTGTTTCTATCCAACCCAGGTGGACCGAGAAAATTTCCAACCCGAAATATCTCCCCAACCAGACCGGGAAACGAACTCATGCCTTTACAGACCAAATTATCGAATCCCAATCTGATCCACATACACTTTCAATTCAACCGGCAAAAGATTTTCCGTCATTCCACTTGAACAACCGGACTGCAATCAAATCAGTTCCATACATGAGTCACGAAAATCCAATCATCCGGTGCGCTGCACTTGAACTAATTCAATCACTGCGACAGTTCTGTCTTGTCTACTATAGCCATGAGCCATGACCACGTCCCCTAAAACAACTGAGGCAGGTTCGACGTTGATCCGAAAAATTGCACCCACCATCTGTCGTCGAGCAAGCAGCAGCGAATCTTGAAACCAGTTTGAAATCGGCGCTATTAAACGATAATGACATTCAAACGCGGGCGGGTGGTGAATAGTTTTATTCCTTTGCGGTCAACCGAGCCGCGAATTCCTTGCAAAGTGAGTGCCTTCCAACTTTATGTACTTATGCTTCGGTGCACTTACGAGAGTATGGCACAGGCTCAACTACGATGTTATGGACAGAAATAGCGAAGGTTCATTCAATCACAAAATCCCCCAAACCACCGGGCGTGTTGTGGCGTGGCTTGGAAAGTGAGTAGCTGACACCTTCTGTCGACGTCGTCGGTTGTTAATGGTTTGTTTTCATGGTTTTCTGTTTCGTTGGATTTGATTTGCCAATTTCGAAATTCACGATCAAGATCATTGCTAATGCATGGAACTTACGGTTTGTGCACTTGGCCAATTTTACTTTGTTTTTGCACCGTTGCGCTTGTCGAATCGGGCTGCTGTGATTATTTATGAATCGTATTCCGGGTTTCGTCCAATAATTAATGTTATAGAACGAAATCAATCGCTGTGGTTCGTTAAAACAAAACTGACGGCTGAAGTTAACTGTTACCACCCAACTTCAAATCCGGTGTAGGTGTAAAATGACATTGCCAACGAACACAGGAACTCGGAATTTTGTTTATACCCTTTATACACCAAAAGAAGGGTATAAATATCGCCTGGAAATTCGACTTTTTAACCAAGACCCCGAAGGGCGAGTGTCATATACCATTCGACACAGTTTGACGAACTGAGCCCATGGCTGTGTGTATGTGTGTTGCGGTAGAATTAATGTCACATCGGTTTGACAGCCGTTTGTGAATCGATTTCACACTGAAAATTTATTAGTGAAAGACTCGTTTCGTAAACTTGGATTTTGCACATAGAACAAATGTCTCGTAAATAGTATGAAACATTCATGTTGCAAGTCATCTAACGAAATGCTATCAATACACCTTTTTTGTACAATGCACAAAATGAATTTCGTGAAGACCAGCCAATCGCTACTTCTCTTCGATCGTACTCATTAGTGTTCGTGTTGCTGCTGGGATGGCGGTAATCATTAATTTTTCCCAAAATAGAAAGCTGTCGAGAGTTAGAACCTCATGCACAATAATCTAGTATCTTCTCACAAGTCAACGTGGTTTAATGAGATCAACCACGGACTCAATAAACTTCTCTTCCTGAAAATATAGGATCGAACCCAAGGGGTGCGTCGCTTAGAACAATGTGCCAGGCTCGCCGTAGTAGCAAACCTTACACCATAACGGAACATGTGTGGCACTCTGTGGCACACTTTTGACATTTGTACTTCTCGAAGATATAACCTGGCAGCCCTGAATAACTGACGTTTCAAATTGTTGTGGTGTTGTGTTGATTTGTTTGGTTCGTCACGCAATGGAAAATTATTATAAGTGAACTTTCCACTAATCCACACATATTTATTGGCAAAAATCCATGGAAAACTCCACATAATATTGATGTGTTCACACATAAACAGAACCCTCTGAGAAACACAAATATAGTTTATATGACAAATGAAAAGTATATGTGGCCACACTTAGTGGGTATGTAGTAGTTGGCTTCGCAGATGATATAGTCTTAATAGTACGCGGTAAATACGACTGTATCATTGCAAACAGAATGCAAAGTGCTTTAAATTATGTATCTTCGTGGTGTGATAAGGAAGGCTTGAACATAAACCCTTCTAAAACTACTATTGTGCCATTTACAAAGAAGAGAAAATACTGTATTGAGAACTTAAGATTGAAAGGCACACATTTGGTACTTTCAAATACAGCCAAATACCTTGGAGTATTTCTTGACAGCAAACTAAATTGGAACTTTCATTTAGAGCAGACAATCAACAGATCGACAAATGCTCTATGGATAGCCAAAAGAACATTTGGTAAGCAATGGGGACTAAGGCCAAAAATGATCCATTGGATTTATTCGGCAATTGTGAGACCCAAGATTACCTATGCTTTATTGGTCTGGTGGCCAAAAACAAAAGAAACTGTTGCACAAAGAAGGTTAGAAAAACTTCAAAGACTAGCAACTTGTTCAATTAGCGGTGCAATGAGAAGTACACCAACGAAGGCACTGGATGCATTACTTTTTATGATGCCATTGCATCAATTCATACAGTTAGAAGCTGAAAAGAGCGCACTAAGGATCAGAAGGTTTGCGAACCTATTAGAAGGTGATCTAATAGGACATCTTAGCATTCTAAAAATTGTAAAACTTAATCCTTTAGTTATGAACAACGAAGATTGGATGGAGAAAAAATACAACTTTGATTGTTCATATCAAGTTATTGATCCTGGGCGTGATTCGTGGGCAAGAGGTGGCCCAAACCTCCGCCAAGGATCGATTGTTTTCTATACAGATGGTTCGAAAATAAACAATCAAGTGGGAGCTGGGGTAACTGGCCCAGGGATCAACCTTTCAATCCCAATGGGAAAGTGGCCAACTGTATTCCAAGCTGAAATTCAAGCAATTCTGGAATGTTCTGCTATATGCTTACGCAGAAACTATAGATATTCAAATATATGCATTTTTTCGGATAGTCAAGCAGCTCTGAATGCTTTAAAGTCAGCAATATGCACGTCCAAACATGTTTGGGAATGTGTTCAATCACTTCAGAAATTGACTTGTCGTAATCAAGTCAATTTGTACTGGGTTCCTGGTCATTCTGGAATTGATGGAAACGAGAAAGCCGATGAACTAGCAAGACTCGAATCGTCTCATCAGTTTGTAGGACCTGAACCCTTTTGTGGTGTATCGGCTTCTTCTCTTAGAATGGAGATGAAAGCCTGGGAATGCTTAAAAGTGGAGACAAACTGGAACAACACTTTCAAAGCTAGGCAATCAAAGCGGTTCATTACTCCAAACATTTCAATGACTCGCAAGTTACTAGATCTTACCAAAAAAGATCTAACAATATATACAGGCCTTATAACCGGTCACTTTCCGAGCCGTTATCACTTGAAGCTGATAGGAAAACTTCAAGATGATTCATGTCGATTTTGTAACATGGAAAGAGAAGACTCGGAACACTTGTTATGCCACTGCCCGGCAATTTTCAATAAAAGGCTGAAGTTCTTTAACAAAGGGCTACTAGAACCCCTTGAGATTTGGAGAACAAACCCCAGTACGGTAGTACACTTTATTCGGAGCGTTATACCGTCCTGGGACAATGCTTTAGGTCAGACTTTGGCGATCAATTCTATCAATAGTGATGCGTCATGCTGAAAATAACTAAAGCAACAACAAAAAGGGGATATGTCACAATAGATCTAAAACTTGGTCGCAGTGACGAAAATACCCGACTCGAAATAAAAATAGTGGTTATGTGTATTGATAGGAAGTATGTATGGTTACAAATAGTTATCATTGGTTGATTACATTGCAAAAATTCATGTGTCGGACACATAGATATTATCATTGCTTTTTTATCAGTGTGTTAGTTGAGGCAAAATTTTGAGTGAAACAATAAATGAGGTTAGTGATTAAATTAATCGTGACATGAGCTTTAAACTTAAAATTAAGTCGTGACATGAGCTTTAATTAAAGGCAAATTTTTGGAGCAATTGGGAGGCGGAATATGGAACCATCATCCTCCATATTCTAAATATTTTGAAAATGCATAACGTCTGCAGCGACTCGCTTGCTAAGGTAATAATCGAGAAGATCCGGAAATTGAAGAAGGCATGTGGATCATGTCTGAGAACCTTCGTGAAGAAGCGGCTGCTGGTGGAACTCCGTTAAAAGAAATTGATGGAGAAACATACGCATGAAATCCAGCTGAATTCTGATTTCTTAGCAGATAAGTGATGTGGCTTCTGGATCTCACCAATGTCATTCCCCAAATAGGTATCAAGTATTTCCCAATCCCATAACCACCACATCCAGCTATTTTACGCAGTACTGAACAGCACTCACGTTTATTGTATGAGAAAAATAAGCTGCATTTTGCCTCACAGTAAGTGTATTTGAGATTAAAAACAATCACCTGGTTGCGAGGCGTAACCAAAATATAAAGATTCAACTGTCAAATTACCGTGGCACATATGGGCACTATACGATCGAAAATTGTAACGCTCAGTGGCACACTAAAAAAATGGACACAAGAGATATTGTGCTGAGCGACTCACCCCTTGATCGAACCCCATGTCAAAAACAAAAAAAATAAAACGCTGAACAACTCCTCGTGGTTGTGCTTTTTTTCAATTATATATTGAGTCGATAAAGTAGATCTGTCAGCCGTTCATGCAATCACTAGAGAGACGTTTCTTTTAAATCATTTACAAATTACTCGTAGCTCTTTGTATTGTTTTCGTAGAATGAACGAATGTGCTTTCTGTGTCAACAAATACTTAGTGCTTTTGACAGTTGCGTGTATGGCATTAAATACGAAGGTAAATTCTTCGTAGCTTGCAAATCAGTTTCGTTGAAGAAAATAACGAATAGATTTGTTAGTGCTACCTTCGATTTCGTAATATAAACGAAAAACAATTCTCAGTGCAGATCTGTTGGTGGCAAATAATAGCTACGACATTCCCATTGAACGCTATTTTCATTCGAACATTTTGTTACGAAGATGTGAATGGAGCAGTATTTAATGGTGTTTTACTGCATACTGAGCTATTTATGGACCGATTTTAGTTCTGTTGTTAAAATGATAAAATGCTTAAAAAAACTTATCTAAATTTCATTGGAGGCAGCTCATCAAACCTTCCGGTCCGCCTCTAACCATCTTTCTCTGAGGTATCAGGGCCAAAATTGGTTAACGTCTGTATTGAATTAAGCACTATTATTAGCATTATCAGCATTATTAGCAAATCGACTAGCATTCTAGTTAAATATTTAAACATAAGTACCGATTTCCGATTTGAACCGATTAAAACCCACAGTAAGGATGCTATTAAGGCAACTCACAAAGTGTTATGGTGGTTTTTCATTGGAAAATCAAGATAATTTTTAATGCAAACCACTTGAACGTTGTTTGCAACATACCACTACATGGCCTTTTTTCCGTAATGGCAAGATGCCAAATCCGGCCACAATAAAACGGAACAATTGTGTCGCGTCAGGAAAGACAGTAGACGTTTTTGTAGGCACTCGCTCAGATAAATTTTCTGGTTGACAGTTCCAGTCGCAATGTAAACGTTGCTCTTCAAGTCACAGGTACAGATGGCCTGCTACACCAGATATTTCTTCCCGAACTTTCACAGTTTAATGTGCTTGAAAATATCTTCCACCCTCCCCCGTCCGGTTGCCGTATAAAATTTCTGTCCAGGAAACTGTTTAAAGTCTGCCTTGACGTAAGTTTCATCGTCTTGTACCACGCAATCAAACTTCGTCAGCATCGTCGTGTACAACTTTCGCGATCGTGCTTTGGCCGACGGGTTTTGTTTATCGTCGCGATTTGGAGTCACCGCTTTCTTGTAAGTCGACAGTCCAGCTCGTTTTTTGGATCGATCCACGGTTGAAGGCACCACTCCCAGCTTCTTTGCGACATCTCGGAAGGAGAGGTTGGGGTTCCACTCGAAACAGCGGGCAACTCTTTTTGTCGTCGCTGTGGCCTCCGGCTTTCGATCACCCCCCCCCCACCGATCCAGCTTTCCTGACTGGCGACAAACGTTCACCGAACACTTTTAAAACGTTGGTAACAGTTGATTTAGACACATTCAACAATTTCTCCAACTTGGCGTGATAGTAGTTTTGATTTTCGCCATGCACGTGCAAAATTTTGATGCGTTGCTTCTCTTCCTTCGACGACATTTTGATAACTGAAGTGCTAATCTCAAAATCAAAATAGAGGCATGGTGCTACACGCACACATCTTCAAAATGAGGGGTTTGCAAAATTGTTTAATGCAAGATGAAAGGAAGTGGGTGCGCAATTTTTTTTTTTTAAATGCCCGATGAAAAGAAGTTTAATTCGACCAAATTTTGATCGAAACATCCTTTTACCTACCCTTTTCTTATTTGACCTGCATTTGGGCGGGCCGGCCTCGGTATTGCCTTAGTTTGGGATTACCAGTTATTACACATTGAGGATGTATGTTAGTACCCTGTTGTTCCCTGTCTAATAACGGCTGATCTGGCAATAACGGAGTTGCAACCTCGGGCGGTCAATCATGCTCATGCTCATGGTCATGTTCAAAAAACTTATCTAAATTTCATAATGATTGTCATTATGACATTATTGTGACATACATTGTGAAATGAAAAAATACTCGTTGCAGTCAGTGCTGTAAATAGTCATTTTGCCAACTCGTTCGTCATAGAAGGCCCATGTGCAAAGAGTCAAAAGAAGATAGATTTTGGAGGAACTACATATTTCTTCAAGATTATAACAAATAATAACCCATTCTGTCTAGCTGTTTAACATAACACATAATTCCACCTAGAATCAGGAGTCTACGATTTTATCAAAACATATTCATACTTCTCATGTATATGGGCAAATGACTATATACCATTTTTTGCATATTTAAACATACAAATTTTGTTTTTTAGTGAATTGATTTAGTTGAAACTTAATTAGAATGCTTATTACTGCAAATACGCACACATATTGATAAACTCCAAGTGTAATAAGTTTAAAATATCGGAATTCTATCTAATGCGTACGAGAATGTTCTTCTGGTTTCTTATTTCCTTTTTTAGATCTAATGCGTTTGAAAACATTTTTTCAGATTCTTATTTCCTTTTCTATGCATTTATGCTAACAGACCATTTTCAGTCAAACGTCCATTCGGCCAAACATCTATTCGGCTAAACATCCATATGCCAATGATCCATATGCCCAACGTCCATATGCCAAACGTCCCATCCCCATCTTTTTAGTTTGGATTTACTGAATTTTTTTCTTCAAATTTTAAGGATGTTCCGGAATTACCGGAAGACCATGCAATGGCCACTCTGAGCCATACATTGTTCTCCGTATCGTTTTACTTCTTACATGTTATTACGGGGCTTTCAGACGAATATTTTAATACTAGCGTTACCTGGTTTATTCATTAAGACAAACATATGTCAGATGAAATGTACAACAACAAATAAATAAATAAACAAATTAACAAATTAACAAATGGTTTTGAAAAAAAAAACAAATTTTAATGGATTTGCAGTCAATTCACAGCGAAAGGTTTCCGATTAAGTACTTTTGATCAATAATGCACCACGCTCCTTCCATCAGTTGCACCGATTTGACATTTGAGTTGACGGAAAGCAAAGTTTTATGTTGCTAAATTCAGCAGCTGCGCATTTTCTGTCAAGTTGATTCATTCCGATTTGCAGCGAATTAAAACGAATTCATCGAATCCAGTTGATGGAATCCATGTGAGACACCCTTTGTTCAAAATTGTCTAATAGTTCATTTCATAAACTGAATATAGGTATGAAAAATCAAATACTTCTAGAACTTCCTGGAATTTTTAAGGGCCTGTTCATAAACCACGTAGACTCATTTTTTAAAATCTCCGAACCTAAGACCCTCCCCCCTGAAGACTTTTCCCCAAGCATTGTTTTGAAATTTTGTATGAGACGTAGACTTCGGTCAGACCCCTCCCCCTTCCACCCAGAAAAGTATACGTGATTTACGAATAGACCCTTTAAAAACAAGTATCCCCTAACAAATTGGCTCAATTTGCCTATACAAAATCCAAGTCAACGATAACAGCATACGTTGACACAAAAAAATGAAAAACTCCTTAACACTGAAGGTGCATTCGATAATGCTTCACACGCTTCAATCATACCAGTTATGAATACACGGGGCTTTCATGGCTCTATCGTAGACTGAATCACTGCTATGCTAAACATCGCTGCATTGTCTCTAGATTAGGCGAATCAACAGTTGAAGTAAGTACATCAAAGGGCTGTCCGCAAGGAGGTGTGCTCTCACCACGTTTGTGGTATTTATTTGTTGATGATCTGCTGAATAACTTGGTGGCAATGGGCTAGGAAACCATAGACTACGTGGATGACATCGTAATAATAATACGAAGGAAGCATGTTGCAACGTTATCAAACAGAATGCAATCAGCATGAACAATCCGTTGGATTTATCTGGCAGTCATAAGGCCAAAGATACCGTATGCTTCTCTAGTCTGGTGGCCCAGAACCAAAATAAATTCAGCTCAACGACAGCTGTCTAAACTGCAGCGTTTAGCAACTCTATCGATAACAAGAGCTATTCTAAGTACTCCCACTATCACTCTGGATGTCATAATGCATCTGTTACCCTGGCATACATTTGTACAGGTATAGGCAGTAAAAAGTGCCTTAAAACTTAAAAGGTACAAAAGGATCTTTGAGAGTGACCTAACAGGACATTAACAAATAATTTAAAAAATGTCAACATAAATCCTTTGGTGAAACATAATGATGACTGGATGCAAAAAAAAACCATCTTAGATATACCATACAGAGTAACGACCAATGATCGGAATACGTGGAAATCTGGTGGGCCTACAGTTTCACCAGGATCTATTGTATTTTACACAGACGTTTCTAAAATGGTTGATAGAACTGGGGCTGGAGTGTATGGACCCAGGACTAATCTCGCCATACCAATGGGTAAATGGCCTACGGTATTTCAAGCCGAAATTCAAGCAATCTTAGCATGCGCTGCCGTCTGTCTGAAAAGGAAATGCAGACACGCCAATACAGATCTTCTCAGACAGCCAGGCGGCTTTGAAAGCTATCAGCGCGTTTGAGTGCTATTCCAAGGTTGTGTGGGAATGCATGGAGTTACTAAAAGAACTGGTTTCCAAGAATAGGGTCAACCTATTCTGGGTACCAGGTCATAGGTACATTGCAGGCAACGCAGTTGTTGATCAACTTGCTTGGGAGGGGTCTCTCTGCACCTTCTATGGGCCAGAACCTTTCTATAGAGTATCCTCAAGTGCATTATCGATAGAGCTTAGAAACTGGAAGAAACAGACTGTAGGAGCAAATTCGCACACTGTAACTGGAATAAAAAAGTAAAAAAAAATTCATTGTTCCAAGCGTGAAAAACAATGCTTAAACTTAGCAAGCGCGAATTAAGTGTGTATGTAGGCCTACACGGAAAAAAATCCGTGTCCAGATCCGTGAACTGCAGTCATGAATTCGAGAACAAGCAAAAATACACCGTGAACTGAATCACGTAATCCGGAACTAGCTCACGTTTTTGGGTAAAAATCATGAAAACTTGAACTAGTTCACGGTCCGTTTTCATTTTCGTGAACGCTTTTGTTTCTGTGTATTAACCGGCCACTGCCCATCGCGACACTTCCTAACGAAGCTAAAGTAGATTTATACTGAAGAATGTCGGTTCTGTGGGCTCAAAACTGAATCCTCAGGGCATTTACTTTGTGAATGCATTTTTCTCTTTAATATGAGGAAACGTTATTTCGGGAGTTGCATTATGCAACCTCGAGATATCTGGTGGAATATAAATCCCAAGAAGGTAGTAGCATTCATTATGGATGCTATTCCAGACTGGGGTATAACGCAGACCAAAAAAACAACCTCCAGTCCTAAATACTGGTGGGTGTAGAAAGGAACTGCGCACAACAAATGGGTCTTACCACAATAGATCAACAAATGGTCGCAGTGAGTTTGTACCCCGACAGAAGAAGAAGAACAAATTGGCCACATTTAACTTCGTACTCCTGATGAAGTATAAGAAGGGTTGAGTCTCACCACCGGTGAATTAGTTTGGGTTTATTTTTATTTACAGTATGAAAAATTAAACGGCCCGTACTGATAAATTCTTCGTTTTGCATTTCATTGCATAATATCTATTAACAGCCAACGATGGAAATCCATACCAAGCGTTTCCATGTGTTTTCGGCACAACGAAATTATTGCGCCAAGTTTGCCAATAAGACAGAATGATGAACTTTCAACGAAACCTCAACTATCTATAACTCAACAAATCAATCTAAATATTCATAAGGAGGGATACATACATTTGAAACCCATCTATATCAATTTTTTTTAGCTGAGATTTGAGAAAACGGGGCAAAGTGCTACAGTGGGGGAAATTCATTCAAACGCAATGTCATTTTAGCGTTTATTTTCAACACAAAAGATCGAGACGAAGAATCAAATATAGTTTGTCATAGCCTATCAGAAGTTTCGTATTAGAGAACACAATTTGATTGGAAATTCATAATGACTTTAGAAAAAATTCCAAAAAATGTGATTTTGGAGGGGAAGAATTCGTTTAAACGCACTTGTATTTTTTTTAATCAAATTCAGTTAAAAAAATCAACAATAAACAATAGTTAATACTTCGTTTGCATTCCGTTTTTCTGAATAGTTTCGAAAATTCTGTTCGGCATTGATTTCACCAGCTTCTGCAGAGTTTCATCAGGTTTCAAGCACCAGGCTTCTTTTACGGCTGACTCAAGTTCACGAACTGTTTTAAACTGCCTTCCACTGTTGTAAACCTGTCGTGCCAGGATTTAGATCCGGACTACGAGCTGGCCAATCCAGAAGACTGAATGATTTCAAAGATTGTTTGCTGACATGAATTGCTGCATTATCCTGTTGAAATACGAAATTTTCCGGCATAACGTCTTTGGTAAACGGGATCAAACCATCTTCCAGAAGCTCCAAGTACTCTTCCAAATTCATCCTGGTCGAAATGGTGGCAATAGAGGTCTTTCCATGGATCGAAAAAGCGGCCCAAGACATTAGAGTGCCACCTCCACCTGGGCCATCCAAATTGAATTTCTTCTCGTCAGAAAAAATAACATTGTCCCATTCCGTAGTACACAACATGTATTGTTTAGCGAAATTCAATCTAGCGTTAATGTGAGCCGGTTGAAGATTGTTTATTTTTGCTTTTTTGTGTACTTTAGTGGCCACATCCATGTAGAATCTGCCGTACACGCCGCTTAGAAATGTAAAGCCCCATTTCTTGCTTGATTTGCGCTGCAGAGAAGTTTCCAGAGTCACCCATTAGTATATATTAGTTCAGGACACGATTGGTAATCTGCGAATCTTCAGTTGTTTTCTTTTTTACGTCATTTCGCCTATTTTCAGCAGGTCCCTGATTGCTGCTTCCGATCTGTGGATCACACGTGCAATTTCGCGATTTTGAGTTCTCGAACCAGTATTTGCTTTACCCATTATGCCGAAAACAAGCAACAACTACCGCGCAACGCAAATTCAAACTCGTGTTTATGGCGGACGAGGGCTATACAGAGTAAATATGACAGATTCGCAAGATAACAGTAGCATAGGTACGCTAAATGCGGCTTTACGTTAGTGTGCGTTTAAACAAATATTCCCTCTAAAATCACCTTTTTTGGATTTTTTCAGAGATCACATTGAACTTCCGTTCAAATTGTGTTCTGAAGAACGTAACTACTGATAGGCTTTAGTAAACTGTATTTGACTTTTTGTTTCGATCTTTTGTATTGGAAATAAACCCAAAAATGACCTTGCGTTTAAACAAATCCCCCCCACTGTAGTTGTGCCTAATAGTCCAAGAACCGGTTCAGAAAGACTATATTTCAAAATAAATTATGCAACATTGTGGCAACTGCAATTCACTTACCCATGACATCTTCGAATGAAATGTATACTCGTATAATAACTGTCGCTGCACCGCTGCCTGATTTATGAAATCGTCCAGCTATCCAAACACATGAAACTCTTATCGCCAAATTTTCACCTGGCAACAAGTACAACCGTGCTGATGCATACATTAACCGGCGCGATGCCGATGCCGATGATGAAACCGCAAGAGGATCATTCATCGCACTTGTGCCTGACAGTAACGATATTAATTCGCTGTCAACAAATCTTCTTGCGTCTGCTTTTTTGACTACATGTACAGTATACTTCCACTAGTACGAGAAAAAAAAAATTTATCAAATTCCATAACCCTTGCCAAAATCCGTATAAATCTGACAATACGATGTCAGATTACCAATAACTAAGAATAACGAGATCCGGATTAGTGAGTGCATACTGTTAACATTTTAACATTTTGCTTCTCTTAATAAATTTAAGATCACACCCTTTTCCACCGGGCTATAGGTAACATTATCCTTATTTTTGCATTTACTGGTTAATAATTTCATTCGATAATGGCTTTACCGGTTTGAGTCAACCAACGGCTGCGTGCAATGTTTCCTTTCAGCACCACAGCGTCGACGAGGAGCGGAACGTAATGTCTTTTTGTTTACTGGGCAATTCTTCAGCTGGGAATCGTTTTAAAGTACATCCACGCCCTCGGAATGCTTTGAAATGTTTCGACAAAACGATGTTGTTCAATAAAAACCGATAAATCAAGCGGAAACCAACTATGCCGAAAATGTCGTAATCCGACGCTGAGTAAAAAATCATAAAGTTAATGAAATGTTGATCGTCTCGCACTTGCCTTTTTTTCGCTTGTTGAAGCATTTGGTGGCACGCAGCCCATGGGGTAGTAGAGGTTGATAACTCTTTGTTTGTTTCAACCTCATCAGGGCAATTTACATGAATTTTGTTGCTGCAACAGGTAGTGGGTGAGGTTTGGTTGAAATATTTCTTGGGTACTGTTTGTTTTTAAGTATTGATTGTATCTTTTGTCTCTTTGCTGTTTTTCATGTTTTATGTTTGATAACAATTCCTTACTTAGCCCAAACCAGGCCGAATTAAAACAAAATGAAAATAAGGTTATCGTAGAATGCCCTAGAAACTCGAACTACACACATCACATGATCTATCGTTGCCTTGACTAAACACGTCAGTTTTTCTGGAAATTCATGCATGTATAGAGGTCAATTATGGAAGTCGACACTTGGCACTGTCGCGTCGAGCAAAATTGCGCATTACAGAAGTCGACTGATATGAACGAAAACGGCTTATCTGGGAAGCTGACCAGACTTATCAAAGCAACGATGGACGGTGTGCAAAACTGCGTAAGGGTTTCGGGTGAACTATCCAGTTAATTCGAATCTCATCGGGGACTGCGACAAGGTGACGAACTCTAATGCCTACTATTCAACATCGCTATGGAAGGTGTAATACGACGAGCCGGGCTCAACTGCTGGGGTACGATTTTCACGAAATCTGGTCAATTTGTGTGCTTTGCGGACGACAAGAACATTTGGAACGGTGGCAGAGCTGTACACCCGCCTGAAACGCGAAGCAGCAAAGGTCGAACTGGTGGTGAATGCGTCGAAAACAAAGTACATGCTGGTAGGCGGAACCGAACACGACCGGATCCGCCTAGGAAGTAATGTCACGATAGACGGGGATACCTTCGAGGTGGTGGAGGATTTGTGTACCTCGGATCCTTACTGACGGCTGACAACAATACGAGTCGTGAAATTCGAAGGCGCATCATCAGTGGAGGTCGTGCCTACTACGGGCACCAAAAGAAACTGGATTCACCCCCGCACCAAATGCACCATGTACAAAACGCTGAAAAGACCGGTTGTCCTCTACGGACACGAGACATGGACCATGCTCGAGGAGGACCTGAAAGCACTCGGAGTTTTCGAGCGACGCGTGCTAAGGACGATCTTAGGCGGTGTGCATCTTTCCCTACGTTTGTAGTACCTTCAGTGGTTCGTTTTTCAGAATATGTTTTTTTTTAATTTATGGAGGATTCTCTGAACTTTGGAAAAATACTCGAAAACTTTGTTGGTTTATCGATACTCTTCTTGAAATTTTTTTACTGATCAAATCTCCCAAACGAGATTAGATGGAAAGTAAGGAATTGTAATTTTTGCTTGAGTATGTGTAACGTTTGCATATAATATAAAATGACAAAAATTGCCGATTTTTTCTCGGTTTACCTTCATTCGCACTGACAAAACTACCCATGCAGCATCAATCATAGTAACCCATGAGTCAGCAGACAAAATTTGACAGCTCTATCAGTCGAACTTTAACCGTGATGGCAAAAACAGTGAAGCAATTCCGTTCAGAAGTGTGCGCGTTCAAAGAACGGCACCCCACCGCGTCGAGAACGGACATCGTGCGGACGCCGGATACGCCCAAAAACATCTTGGCACTATTAGACAACAATCAGAGCATCTAAAGAAACCCCGGTTCCGGACGACCAACGACCCTGGGCGACAAGAACCTCCAAAGAATGCTGAAGAGGAAGACCGATTGATAAGTGGCTACATTGCTACGTGCGCTTGGCCGGGTGGTCGGTTCAACCGGCCAAACAGTGAAAAAGTACCTGAACATACATGTCAGGAAGCAGAAGTCGCGTCCATTGGTTTCGGAGCTGCAGGCAATAACGCAGCGGCTCTCGATTTTCCCAGCGAAACGCGACGTGGCGGCGGTGATGGAAGACGAGACCTATCTCACCCTGGACTGGCAGGGCACTTCGTATTTTACTTCCCCCACGAAGGAAGTGAGTTCTAAGGTGAAGTGAGTTCCAAGGTGAAGTTCATTTCACACACCAAGTTCCCCAAGAAGATGCTGCTGTGGCTGACAATCAGCGAGAAGGGGATGTTAAAGCCCCTCTTTTTTCTGAAGTTCGGGGAAGCCTTTTTCCTAATTTTATTCTTTCCAAACTTCTGATTGGCCCCAGCCTGAACAGGAAGGAAAATTTTATTGAGACTTTAGGCAAGTGCTCTCCAGAATTTCTTGGAACTTCCCTTAAATTTGTTCTTGAAGTTTTTTCCTGAACATCTGAGAAATCCTCTCTTGGGAACTCTTGAGAAGTTTGCTCCAGAAATTTAGAGAAGTTTGTCCCAGAACTATTGAAAAATTTCTCAAATTAAAAGGTAGTACACCCAATGACTTTCCAGGAGCATTGGGTGTACTACCTTTTAATTTGAGAAATTTTTCAATAGTTCTGGGACAAACTTCTCTAAATTTCTGGAGCAAACTTCTCAAGAGTTCCCAAGAGAGGATTTCTCAGATGTTCTTTCTGTTCATTAAAAAGGTTTCTTCCTGAATTTTGAGAAATCCTCACTCTGAAATTCTGAAATGTTCTCATCTGAGCTTTGGAAAAGCTATCTAGCACTTCTGGGAAGTTCTAACTAACCTTTTGAGAAGTTTCTTCCAAAACTCCTGGGAAGTCTTTTCCTGAACTTCAGAAAAGTCCTCTCCTGAACTTCTATGACGTATCGTCGGAAGGAAGTTTGTTCCTGGTTTTTTTGAGAAATTTTAGATAGTGCTCTCCCTGGCTAGTTCCCCCGTCTTTAATTTGGGAAAGTTTTTTCCTTAACTTTTGGGAATTTCTGGGAAGAACTCCAAAACCTCTGGAAAATTTCAAACTTCAAAGAAGTCCTCTCCCCTCAACTTCTTCCTGAAGCTCTGATAAGTCCTCTCCTGATTTTCGGACAAGTTCTGCCCTGAAATTCGCTGAAGTATGATCTTGAACTCCAGGAATGTTTGGTCCTGAATTTTTGGAGACTCTTCTTGCTTGAACTACTTGCTTTCGTCGATCTCGACATCTGTAATAGCAAAATAAACCTGTCGAGCAAAGTGACACACAGTGATCGGAAAAGCCTTTTTCCACGGCGAAATTAATAACTCCTAAGGATTTTGTTTCCGAATCATGGTGTCTTCAACAAAGTTGTACTTAAACAGGTTGTCCATCTTGTGGTGATAATTTGTAGTTCCAAACTTGTTGCAAACTTTTGAACGAAACACAATATAAGGGTGACGTCAGCGACAAGTTTGTAGGTAATATAATTTCAAGCAATTTTTTTTTAAGACACCATTTTTCTAGCTCTTCATTCGAAGATGGTAGAGCTATTTTTCTGCTTTAAATCAGGGTGTCTCTAAAAATTGTAGTTTTTATTATAACTTTATAGTTTCTCATTTTGGGAAAAAATGGTCTTCGAACCAAATATAGAAAGCGTTATAGCGCACATTTTTGCGTTAAGATTTTTTAGTACAACTAATCGATTAAAAGTTACGGGTAGTTTAAACTAAAAACATGCGTTTTTTCTTTTCGACCGGGCTGAAAGTCTCGTAACTAAAGACACCTAATCTAAGCTAATCTCTTCGACCTCATGAATATTTAGGTGAGAACTGGCCAGAAAATCATGAAATTCTTGTTTAAATGGGTATCAAGGAACAATTTTCTGTATAAATGAGCCCGGGTACTCCTGGGGCACATGAGCGGGGACTGCATAAAATTGGACATGTTTTTCGTTAAAATTTCCCCTAACTTTTTAACAATATGATATAACCATATACTTAGTTCTGCATCATATTTTTCTCTACACTTCATCTGATTATTATGTTTTCCCAACAATCGATACTAAAAAGTTTGAATGAAAAAACTGGTTTTTAGGGACACCCTAAGGGCTTTAACCGATAATTGAAACATTTCTTGCTTTCATTTGCTGATTCTATTTGCTTGATTAGTTCTCGAGATATGCAGAAACTTGTGTTTCATTCGTATCGGACCTACCTGAGAAATACATATTTTGTGTTTGTGTTGCATGGAGTATTCTCATGTTTGGTTCAAATCTTCCAAAAATCCAGAATAGAGGGATCTCGAACCACATAAAAAAAATTCTGCCTCCAAAAATACCCACATGCCATCCATTTTCCTGATGAGTTCTATAAATATGCAGAAATTTGTATTTTATTTGTATGGGAATCCCCCTTTTAGACGGGGGAGGAGTCACGATCCATCATGAAAATCTTGTCCGGCGAACAAAAACTCCTGCATACACATTTTTATAACAGAAGGGATAATTTTCACATTTGATTTAAATTTGTGTTTCATTTGTGTTGTGTTGTGAGATTTCCAATCTCATTAGTTTCGAAATGAAAATTAAACGGCACAGTAAACAACGCTGCCTCAATGATCAACTTCGACCCAGCTTAAGTAAACACCAAGAAAGCAAGAAAAACAGTTAAGAAAGTCTTCCTCCCTCGCCCAGACGATCTCCCAAGGAGCCGAAGCCAATAACTTTCAATTAGTCTGCACTTCGAACCACATTCCAATCTGCATATCAATGAACCCTAGCAAGATACGCCTTCACAGGCACTCATGAAGCTTTCACCAAAATGTACTTTTTTTCGATCGCTTTTACGCAATCCCAATTTTAATAACAACAACTTCCTGCCGTGCTGAAACCAGACTGCAGTTATCCGAAGCAGAAAAAAATCACCGAATGAATTACAAATCCATTCCAGACCTACTTGTTCGAACCTACACGCGAACGCTTGCTTCTGGCCGTGGTGTGTCCGGCGTCATCTCTCCGGGTCCTGTCAAGTTGCGACAATTTACGACTTACACGAATCTCACCCGGCTATCGTGCGAAAGGCTATCACCGAGCAGCACATTCCTCGACTGCTCGTATGTGTGCATTCTGCTCGAATAACCTACCGCAAAAATGTTCGCCAAATTAATATAAAAATATGCAGCATGTCAACCTAAAAAAATACAACAAAAAATGTAACCGCGTTCATGTGCTGGTTCTTTCAATTTCCAAGTCTGGCTCACGATATTCTTCGATTGCTTTGCCTGAATAAATTAGCCTTATAGTTCATATGATTGTAAAACATCGATGTAAACATAAACATCCTGTTTCTGCTATCATCTGGACTGCGGATAAAGGTACATTTGGTGCACAGCGAAAGGCGAACATACACAACCCAACACAAAGATATACATGAATGGCTTCACTCGATACATTGCACCGGAGTGCAACGTGCCTTACACAAAAAGGTATAGATTCACATAAATTCGTCGACCTCCGGAAACCTTAGCTATAGCTCAGTTACTACGCGGCTGACTACTTTGGACGTTGTTCGGTGAAATGCAGGAGAGTGGGTCATAACCTCCGAGTGGAACCAAATATGCGAATGTTACGTACACCCACGTGCCACGGCCGGCTACCAGTCAGTGAGTCAAATAGCGCATAGGTGTAACCGACGACGGTCACAGCATGGTGCATCTCAGCATCTCATAATTCACATGAATACGAGAGGAGGACGCACTGGGTTGGAATGTGCGTAGGGGAATGGCGGCAAAGTTCGAATAAATTTCGTAAAATTGATTCAAATATGCTTATATAAACAGTTTATGTTTCTGTCGTGGTATCAATTTCTTGCTAATATTAAATACAGGTGAAAAATAAAACGTGATAACATGAATGATGATAATTTATTAACTGAGACCGGAGTACATTTCATTTTACATTTCATAGAGTTCTTCAGAGGCCGTTTCCGGTAGTGTAGTGGTAAGTGAGACTGTTAATTCGCACCCCAGTGGATCAAGGTTCAATTACAGCTGGGATCGGTCAGGGGTTTCTTCGTCCCAGCACATGTGTTGTTGATGAGTGCAATATGAAGAGCGGTGGAGGCAGCCCGAGGACGACTTATCAGAGCAATGCCAAACGGAAATAAAAACGTACGAAAATAATAGGTTTTAACCAGCTAAACTTAGATAAACGATAAATCTGTTGAACTCTCAGATGAGTTATTTTTACTTACTGGTTCAGTAAATCGACAATACTTACTGATGAGTAATCAATCTGTTGTAATGAATAATACAGGGTGTCTCATAATATGTGTCATTAAAACAAAATGAGATTACAGCAAAACAAATCAACCAAATCATAGCATTTATATTTCATTTGAAAGATACATGTTATAGAACTTACCTTACCAATCAGAATAAGGCCGGCGTGGCCTCTGCTATACACAGAAGTTGTTTCCATTGTAATCGGTCCATGGCTGTACCTCGCCAGTCTCGCTGTCTGCGGAGGGTCCGCAGGTCGCCTTCTACTTGATCGATCCACCTTGCTCGTTGCGCGCCTCTTCTTCTTGTACCTGTCGGTTCGTTTTCGAGAACCATTTTCACAAGGCTGTTGTCCAACATTCCTACGACATGCCCAGCCCATCGTAGTCGACCGATTTTTGCGATGTGTACGATGGGAGGTTCTCCCAGCAATTGATGCAATTAGTGGTTCATTCGCCTCCTCCACGTTCCGTCTTCCATCTGCAATCCACCGTAGATGGTACGCAGCACCTTCCATTCAAAGACTCCATGGGCGCATTGGTCCTCCACGAGCAATGTCCATGTTTCGTGGCCGTAGAGAACTACCGGTCTAATTAATGTCTTGTAGATGGTCAACTTTGTGGTTCGGCAAACTTTGTTCGATCTTAGCGAGTCTAAAGTAGGCACGATTGCCAGCCATAATGTGGCGTTGTATTTCTCTGCAGGTGGCATGTTATAGAAATAAACCATAATAATTCAATTCGAATCTCTCGCCCTTTTCCTTGATAACTTTGCGCAAACGATTTGTAAACCCATCGCAGCTGGCACGCAAGATTTCCTGAGGAATTTGGTCCCAAATATCAACCAAATGTTTCTTGAATCGATCTAAAGTAAGCCCTTTCGTAGGGCCTATATGTTGACGCATATAACACCAAACAAAATAGTCAAGTTGTTTGAGATCCGATGAACATGCAGGAAATTCTTCGCTTGTGATGGAAGCGGGCACCACGCTTGTGTCTTCTTTGCCTTGTGAGCTGGAGCTGAGTCCTGTTGGAAACAATATGGTGTATTCCGAAACAGCGTTGAAGCATGAGGGAGCATATGGTTCTTCAAAACCTGCTCGATGTAATATTCAGTGTTGATTTTTACGTTAGGTTCTATGAAAAGAAGAGTCAATTTTCCTTATCGTGAAACGGCGCCCCATACCATGATTTTCGATACATTCTGATAGCGTTCTACAGCCATACACACGATCATTTTGTTGATTATGACTGACCTGAAGGAAGAAGAGCTTTTCATCTGAAAATAAAATCTCACAGCCACCATGCGAACCAAACGATTTCTGCTTCTTTGGACCCTGGCTTGCTTTTGACGCTCCGTCAACCTGTGAACCCGTTGTTCTTGTACGGCTTTCATTCTAGATCATGTATGAGGAGCCTGTTCATTGAAGAAGGGGAGATTTGAATTTACGGCCAGATACACCCGGATAACGTCTTATTCGCTCCCTCATACATTTGATCTTTTTCGAGTTCTGACAGTTCGTCTGGCACATTATATGAGTTGAATATGGACATTTACAGTTTTCTTGAACCGTTTCAAGGTACCAAAATCAAAACGCTTACTCACTCCGAACTGCTTAAGGCTATTGAATATCTGACACGGTCTAAGCTTTTGCAAATGTAATGTTAAAACTTGCTCCTGTATGGCTTCCATGGTAGCTGATAAATATAAATAAACGGAATCGCTTATTTATCTTCAGCGTTAAGCTGTCAAAATAATGCACTCAAAACGGGTATAATCAATTCCGCTGTTAAAATTACTCAGTTGAAATAAACCAAGACTGAAAAGAGGTGACACCCATTGCGAGACACACTGTATATGTACATTGCTAGTCTCTCTCAGACGGCGCTAGCGATGCATTGGTAAGCGTGGTTGCCTCCCAGGTATAACCGGTCCATGTGTTTATGGGCTCCAAATCCAAGAGGCTCGAAATCACGTTAATACAGCATCAAGAAGATTATTAGTCTCTCATCTTTCACAAGCTTCGATGGACTGATGGTCTCTATACGGATCTTGGGATCAAGACGTTCTTGGTTTCGAATCTTATTCGTGGACTTTTTTTTCTTTACTTTTTACTAGGCTGCTTTTACCCACAGGTAGGTTTTAGTCATTTACGTAAAGCCTGTCCACGTTAAATTTCGGACACAATAATAGCAGCAAAACAATTTACACATAATTTACCAAACCCGATTGTTTATTTCACCTTTATAAAGTTATATCTACATTAGAAAAAGTTCATTAAGATGATAATCCTTCTATCTGTAATATTCTCGATCTTTTTGTGGAACACTCGCCATCAGGTATCGTACGGTGTACTCAGATACGCCCACCGTGACGATTCTCTATCTTCTCTCGTAATCATCAGTACCATTCACTTTCTTTTTAGTTTCGAAGTGTTTCCGCTTAGCTAGAGCACAGTACTTCTCTATTGGGCAAAGCTGTTTTTGGCAAGTATTTGACCTCTTGTACCAAATGCCATTTAGGAAGGATTTGTGACAGAACGCTGTGATAAGAGGCCAAATCAGCAACAGAGCTGGAGAGTCGTGGCTTCGAAAAATGTAGCAATATTCTTATTAATAGTGCCGGTAGAGACGAAACTTATGGCCTACCAAATCAAATACTTCTTCGGAAATTTTGACCTTTTTTGTCCGGAAATGCTTGACAATTGTTTTCCTTTGCTTTGTGATATAAAAAGCCAGACTCGAAAGCTCTTTAAAGTCTTCGAGGACGTATATTTCGTCGTCTAATATGACACAAGTAAAAAAATGCCAAAAATTTGTGTAGCACGACTGTTTGCAGTGAAATTTTGGGCAGCTTTTTCACTTTTTACGCCTTCAGTCCTTGCATCTGCTTCACTTTTTGTACGTATGATTTTGACTTCCAAACTTTGCGAGCCACATTTTGCAGAGAAAGATTGGTATTTTTCTCAGTAATGGCTACCACCTACTTATGCATTTGTTCCTCCGATCCACAGTCAAGCGCTGGTCAAATTATTTGCAAAACACGATAATAGTTGGTAGTTTTAGTTTCTTGGCAAGATCGCTTATCGATACATTCGGATTTTGCTGCCGTTCGTACAAAATGCGTTAACGCACCTCACTTGATTCGACGCCATGTTACTGAATGTAACAAGAACGTGAACATGTTGTACTAAGACATAAAGTGGAGAGTTTCAGTTGTCATAAAAAAGAATTGTTTCAGCGATCCGTGAAATAATTAAAAATCTACACTGAAAGAAAAGTGTCCGAAATTTACTGAGGGCAGGCTTTATTTAAGTGTGTAGGCCATGGTGACTTTTGAGAAGTAGCGATATAAATTAAGATCGAAGCCCTCTTGAGGACTGCTGGGCGAACATCAAAGCACCATCAACAACGCACCTAAGAACGTCTTTGACTAAAGGGTGTACGGAATCAAATTGTGACACATACAAATATTCGGCAAAATTCGCCCGTTCAACCAATCATCTTCAAACTTTCTGGGAGTAAAATAAAACATGTTATGAATATTTCCCTAGTTTGTTTTGTACAAGTTCAGTTCCATATCCAAATGCACGAACCTTCTTCTTTACACTACTTATAAGGTCCTGTACAACATTTGGTCCAACTTTTTTTTTGCGGGGCAATCCATTTCTTCATATCTTCCCCCGATTTCACTTCCTCCGAGTGCTTCTGAAGTGCCTGCTTCATGATGGCCCCGTACTTTTCAATTGGCAGCAGTTCCGGTGCGTTCGGGGGTGCAGATGCTTCGGCACGAAATTGACCTCCTTAGCCATGAACCACGACAAAACCTCTTTCGAGTAATGGCACGAGGCTAATTCCGGCCATAAAATCGTAGGACTATCGTGTGACCTCAGAAGAGGAAGTAGACGCTTTTGGAGGCATTCCTTTAGGTACACCTGCCCATTGACTGACCCAGTTGTCACGAATGGGGTGCTCCGCTTTCCACACGAGCAAATTGTTTGCCAAATCATATATTTTTTTGGCAAACTTTGACATCATGAGCAGTGAAAAACTGGAGCCCCGGATGTCTGCTTTTACAAACGTCTCATCATCCATTACGCGGCAATGTGGTTTCGTCAACATCTGGGTGTAGAGTTTCCGTGCACGTGTTTTACCTTTCGTATTCTGCCGTTTATCGCGATTAGGCGCCGATAAGACTTTGAACAGTTCTTCACTTTGAACAGTCCAGGTGCAGTCCTTCACGTTTTTTCGCATCTTGCACGAAAGTTTTGGTTAGATTCAGTTTCTTCGCCCCATCTCGAACTGAACTGTTGGGATTTCTCTTGAAAACTTGATCTACCCGCTAGTGATCCTTAATACTATACGGAGCTCCATTTTGCCACTTTTTTCTTTCCGATCGATGATCAAACGTTCGTGGTACCGATTTAAAACACGAGACACCGTAGAATGTACCATTCCCAGCTTCCTGTGGATGGCACGATGAGGAAGATCCGGATTTTCGAGGTACGTGCGCAAAATTTCTTGGCACCGCTGCTGTTCTTCCGACTCCATCTTCGCAACGATTGCACATCTGCTAGTGAAACTTACACAACGTAAACAAATACACATTGAACTAATTCCACCCAAAATTTCAATAGAAAATACCCAACGGGTAAAAAGTTACAGCCATTTTAAAGTGTTGCAATTTGATTCCGTACAACCTTTATGTGGAACAGAGTCAAGGGTGGATTGCTCAGCATATTTTTTTCCTGTGCTATTTTTGTATGTATGTGTCTTCAAGCGTTGCAATGTTCTGGGAGTTCATGTGCCGCAGGTGCCGATATGTTGGCAGTCCAAATTGTTATGTTTAGCTGAGCCTGACAACCACAGGAAATGCATATTGGCAAGGTTGCTGGTTACTTATTTCCATGAGTTCAACTATCAAAAGTGTTCCTCAGTGTGTCATACATGGTATGGTATTGAAAATTGAAGTGCCGCAGTTATGAAACATGTTCGTCTAGTGTGTAAGACATCGTGGCGGGCACACGGTTCTGAGCGACTTACCTTTGAACAGAGTCCATGAAGCATTTGATGAAGAGAGGGTTTGAAGAAGGGCCAAGCACGGGTAGTAATGCTACAGCACGAAACCCGGCAGAACGTGCAATCATTTCAGACGAAAGCACCTATTCCGGGTGAAAAAAACGCCGCCTAAAAAAGAGTAGTATGAGGAAACGCGGAAGTTCTATCTAAAGCTCGACACATCTTGCAAAGGCTTGGAGCTAAGAGCCGAAATGTGTTGGAATACGAATGGAGGCATTCTGACGGCTGGACGTGAGGTGAATGACAGATGGAAGCAGCACTACAACGCACACGGCACACCTGAATGATGCAGAGGACACAACACAGCAGACTTAGATAGTGGAAGAACTAGCTTAATAACATCTGCGAACAATGGAAACGAATCAGCTCCCACTGTGGGAAAAGGTAGGAATACTATCCAACAGCTCAAGAATAACAAGGCGGCTGGTAAAGATGATATCGGAGCTGCACTCATCAAGATATGCCCGGAGAAACTGTCCATCTGTCTGCATGGGCAGATAGATCGAATCTCGCAAACCGAACAGTTGCAGGAGGAGTTGAAGCAAGGTCGCTTCTGCAAGATCAGTAGGGGTTCTTGGTCAAAACCCGAAGCTAAGAGTCAGTTCCATTGTGAAAATATCACAGCAAGTAGTGTTTCCACCTGCTACAGAGGATCGTGTGCCTGGAGGTCACACTGAGAATTTTACTATTCACATTAGGTTCATAGTTGAAGCGCGCTTTGGGATCATCCTCAGCTTAGATCCTTCCTAATAACATGAAAGGACGTTACGGAAGTAGAGGCAAATTACATTTTTTATCTTTTTTTCTTATTATGATATGATAGTAGGTTGTTGAATATAAAGTGGTTTCAGGTTATCGAGGTTTGGGATGTACTGTCTTTTGCATGATGAAGAATGGAAGTATTCTTTATACGGTGTACAGTTGTGTACTGGCATGGAAAAAATGTCATGACATTTTTGTACTGTTTTTACAGGCAAATCCAGCGAACCAGCCGATGAGTTTAAAGCAGTTGCTACATAGAATAATGTTGCTCGTAGTTTCTTTGATTGCTCTATTATTACTGCATGCATATGGTGTCTATTATATGGCGTCAAATTGTAAAAATGTATACTAACAATTCAGAAACAGAAGTGAGTGCGCAGAAGTATTCTCAAAAATGAAAATGAACTGTGAATTAGTTTACGTTTTCAGAATGTATACCTTAAAACATCACCTTATTCCTGATAACGTCATTCAGTTCATGGTGTATTTTAGCATATCCTCGAATATATAACTTCAGTTCACGGATCTGAGCCCGAGCTTTTTTCCGTGCAATCACAGATAACGAAATAAGGCTGATTTAAAGGGTGATACGGTCAAAATTTGGTCAAGGGAAAACGCGTGTAAATCGGTGAAATCGTTTATTTAAAAAATCAAATTAAATTTCTTTTTCAAGTTCAATTAGTATAAAATTCAGGAAAAATATTCAGTTAGGCTTCCGCTTTTCCAAATCCGAATTGCCGGTCCTTTACGCTTGACCCCTGCCATCAGATTTTGTACAGCCACCTTGTCTACCTTCTTCGCCGCAGAAAGCCAGTTTGCCTTGAACTGCTGCTCATCCTTAGCAGTTTTTTTGGTCTTCTTTAGGTTCCGCTTGACAATAGCCCAGTATTTCTCAATTGGGCGGAGCTCTGGGCGTGTTGGGGAGGGTTCTTGTCGCTTGGGAACCACCTGCACGTTGTTGGCGGCGTACCACTCCATGGCCTTTTTACCGTAATGGCAAGATGCCAAATCCGGCCAAAACAGTACGGAACAACCGTGTTTCTTCAGGAAAGGCAGCAGACGTTTATTCGAAACACTCTTTCACGTAAATTTCTTGGTTGACAGTCCCGGAAGCTATGGAAATGCTGCTTTTCAAGCCACAGGTACAGATGGCTTGCCAAACCAGATATTTCTTTGCGAACTTTGACAGTTTCGTGTGCTTGAAAATATCTGCTACCTTTCCCCTTCCTTTTGCCGTATAAAACTCCTGTCCCGGAAGCTGCTTGTAGTCGGCTTTGACGTAGGTTTCGTCGTCCATTACCACGCAGTCAAACTTCGTCAGCATCGTCATGTACCAGCCTCCGGGATCGCGCTTTGGCCGTCGTATTTTGTTTATCATCGCGATTTGGAGTCACTACGCTTCTTGTAAGTCGATAGTCGGCTCGTTTTTTGGCTCGATGCACGGTTGTAGACGATACACCCAGCTTATTTGCGGCATCTCGGAGAGATAGGTTAGGGTTTCGCTTGAAACTACCGGCAACTCTCTTTGTCGTCTCAGCGGCTTCCGGTTTTCGATTTCCCCCGATCCAGACTTCCTGACTGTCGACAAACGTTCCCCAAACACTTTAATTACATTTGTAACGGTTGATTTGGCAACTTTTAGCGATTTTGCCAACTTTGCGTGCGAGTAGCTCGGATTTTCGCGATGCGCGAGCAAAATTTTGATACGCTGCTCTTCTTGCTTGGACGGCATTTTGACAACTGAAGAGTGAATTCCAAAATCAAAATAGGAGCAACATTCTACACACACACACCTTCAAAATGAGGGGTGTTCAGGTTTTTTAAATGCAAAATTGAAAGAAATACGTCAAGTTGATATTGACCAAATTTTGACCGTATCGCCCTTTAAATAGAACAATCAAATACAGTTACACTCAATTTCTGAACAGTTTGAAAACGTCGACAAGAAAGGAGATTCTTTCTGTTTTCCAATATTCACGTTCGCCTGAACTGTACCTAAAATGATTGCTCGTAGGCGGGCCTTTACATTTCGCAGTAGCCGACTGCAGTAGCATCATGTTGTTTACCTTCATCTCTCAGCAGTTGTGTAGCAAATTAATCGTTTCCAGCCGTTGTTTCAAAATGTGTGGACTTTCAGCAGAACAACGTCGAAATATTGTGCCCATATGGTGTACAGAGCTCGGAATATCACTGAGAGTTTTTCGAAAATGTAATGAGTGAGGAAGAAAGCTTTTCGAACAGCGAACAGGAAGTTCCGTGAGGATAACACGTTTGTGGATAAAACGAAATCGGGTCGAAAATAAAGTCCTGATAACCCTCGTTTGGAAAACGTGAAGGCATTTGAGCTCAAAAAGGAAATTTCAAAACGGGATGCGGCTAAAAAAGTTGGCACTTCGAAGTCCAAATTTAATAGTGTCAAAGAATGTCTGAATCTTCAAACCTGTAAAAAGCAGAAGCAGCCGAAACGGTGCTTGCTAGGAGTTTTAACTGTATAATCATGGATGACGAAACGTGTGTGAAATTCGACTACAAATCTGTGCTGGGGCCAAAATACTATTGAACCAGTCGGAGACATCCATTGAAATCGAAAAATTGGTAAGAAAGCTGGTTTGGTAACCTATTTGCGGTTGTGGTAAGATTTCGCAACCCGTAATCACAACTACTTCGTCGAACAGTGAAATATACATAACAAGGCTGCTTACAAAAACGATTTCTACCTATGATTCGCAGCCACAAGGATCCTGTTGACTTCTGGTCAGATCTTGCGTATGGCTATTGCGCGAGATAAACTGTAGAATGCTATACAACCAATAATGTTTCATTCGTTCCAAAAGACATGAAGCCTCCAAAACTGCGTATCTATTATGAACCTAAAAGTTTTGATAATGCTATGATAGCCACGAAAATGAAAATTATTTTACAAAACTTGGAAACTCAATTGATGACCTTTAATTATATATCTAAAATGTCGATGTGCTGTTGCGTTTCCATGCACCGCTGTACTCATTTGGTGTAAATCTCATAGGTTCAAATGATGACATCCACTGGTTGGTCACTGATCTCATCTCTTCTAATTTTAAACAAACGTAGCAGAATTGAACAGCATTTTATTTAATGTGTACATAACAGAAAATCATCATCCAAAAAAATCAATATGATTGAATTAAATAATAAACAATGATATGATGAAAATAAAACAATGTTATAATGAAATACTAAATAATATATTTAAAAAAAATGTAAAACGTGTGTTGGCGCGATTACCCTACTTTGTGATATTTTTTCTTCGACCAGGAGCACCAAGGGTTCAGCTCTGGGCAGCACCAGAAAATAAGACGGCTCACGTAAGCAACTTCACAGAAAAACTTTAACTAACGGTGTGTTCAGAAAATGGTTCTCACAAACAGAATTAAACGTTCGCTTAATAAAACTTTCAGGACAATTTAATTTACTTTCACAAAATACATCTGTTATCCACTACTTTAATACTGAAAAGAAAAATATAGGTATGTGTTAATATCCGGAATATTCAGTTAAACCTGAAAAACAGAGTAGATCATTCAAACTATCATAGATAAAATTTCAATTAAAAGACGTAAGATGTTTTCCTTTTTTGAAAAGCCACAGATTAATCTTAAAGGCAATTTTTGATAAAATTTCTTTGTAATTTTCTAGATAAATTCCAAAAACAGCAGTATAAGTGATCGAAGAGCCCGGCTTGATGATTTCTGATAAATTGTTAACATATACATAATCCCATACTGCTAATTCTCGCATGCTAGTCTTAGAAAAGAATACTAGTTGAATTTTAGAAGTGCAATTTATAGTTTTATGCTGAAATGAGAAACAAATTGAGCCTCTAACTACAGAAGATATGGATTTTCAAAACATTAATATGTGAGCACACTTGACTATAGAAACACCAAAATGGAACCTCAAAACCGCGAGGCGAATCAAACCGGAAGGCGAAACACATAAAATATAACAAGACGTGCCGCTTCACATTAAGAAGGAATGGGTTCGGATCTAACAGTGTTTTGAGACTGAAATTGTTGGAATTTAAAATATATAATGGGTACTTATCTGTATTCTAATTGGTAGCCTAATATTCATACGATGGGGGTTCGTTTCAATGAGTAAGTCGCCGACGCCGCCGCTCTAGGCGGTTTTCCGTCCTTCTGATTCTTTCCTGGCTTTCGGCATTTCAAGATTCTTCTATTTTTGTCCATTAAGGCCAGTATCGACCTAAAAAGTAAACAGGTTGCGGAATTTTGTTCAATATTACCAAGCGGAATTTTGACAATTGATATGCATGGAACGAAATGTCAGCTTCACTTACTGAATAATTGAGAAGAACATTTTTCCGAAAGTAAAAGTGACAGCTCCCATTAGTTTGCGTGGAAATCTTACAAATTTCAATTATATTTTTTGTTCTTTTCAGGAGGGTACTGCTGCAGAAAGTTCTTTTTGATTCTTTACTTTTCTGTTTCAGTAAACGGAATTTAACATGGGTTTGGGAAATAAAAAGAAATTTCTTTTGAACACGATACCGACCTTTATCCACAAACAAAACAGACACTGTTACAGGCATGTGCTCACCAGCACTGTTCACTTCTACCGCCTGAATAAACACGAACGTTTCGGGGGTAGCCAATTGTCCTGGGAGACTACTTTTCGCAATCGGCACATTCTTGCACACTGTATGGTCACTTTCTAGCGGCGCCTATCCGGGTAGGAAAACACCATCCAATTTTTTGACGGATCAGCACGTGTTTGGTCCTCGGCAGAACGGATTTCATAAGAAATTTGGACACTTTTTCTCGAAACGCGTGAGACCGAACTTTTCCCTTCGACGCTACTTTCTCACTCCTTTCAAGAACACACTGGACACAAACGACAACCGAAAACTTATGCACTAAACACTGCATAATGTATACTTCTCAATGTTAGCTTAGAAATTTCAATGATTTCAAAATTTGAAGGGAAAATAGAAAAATCTGGCACCGAAAATTCAAAACGTCCGCTCTTCCCCAAAGCTTACTTCGATCTAATACTTTTCAGGGTTTTTTTTTTGGAAAATTTATAAACATAAATTACCATGCGTGTTTGCAATTTCGATATCTTTTTTAAAAGAGACACCCTATTTTAAAAGTACATCAATTTCTAATAGATTTAAATTTGAAACTGAGGCCGACACATTGTGACAATTTCTTATTGTTAGCGGTGATCACGTTAAATAACGGCGATAATTGATCGACTAATAATCCTGGTATGGATAATGCACTCTACCCCAGAATCAAATATCCCAATCCCTAAAGCATACAAAAAAAAACAAAAAATTCACCAGCTAGTTCAACGGTTTTATCTCACATCCCATCGCAACGAAAATCCCCAAGCATTCTGGCTAGCAATTTTCATTTGATTATGTAGTCATCGAAAAATGCCTCCTGCCGAGCGCAGAAAAATCTAGTTAATGTATCGAGCCGATTCCATATGTCTGACCATTTAGAGGATACTCGGATGTAGGCTGGTAAGCAAAACTGTATGAGGATTAGAATACGTCTGAAATTGTTTTTCATATGCAAATTAATCGTTCTTTTTGCTCAACGGTTTTTTGGGTTGGATATTTAAATTAAAAATTTCATATTGTGTGTAACAATGCGTATGATAAAATGATATAAAATATTGGCCGAAAGTATTCCTTCTTAAATTTATTCATTTCTAAATGATTCCAGAGTAATCAAAGATCAGATATTTGATAAACCCATCGCCTTTTGTACTGTTTTTGCAATCTCATATCATTTACAATATCATGTCATTCAAATAAGAATTATAAACACAACTCACCCAATCCCTTGACGAAACTAATCTCTTTGTACTTTTATCTTTTCTTTCTCCTTGCAGGGAACACCGTACAGCGGTTACACATCGTCCTCCTCCCAGCACTCTCCCTCCGCACCAAATTCCCTGCCCAGTCACTTGCACACAAGCCGCCAGAGTTACAACTTTTGGAAGGCGGGTTCCCAATCTCCTCTAACCAGTGCATCCTCCGTCAACTCCTTCTTCCGACCTTCATCACAATCACGCTGCTGCCTGTGGAGTGCCCTCAAACTAATATGGCGCTTCGTCAAGTGGCCCCTCGCCCTACTTATGATATGCAGCGTGTTAGGCTTCGTTGTTTACTTTTTGGTTGTGGGTGAGTTGAAATGAATTCTCTTAACTGAGCACAATAAAATCAATAATCAAATTTGTTATTATTCTGATCGATCTTATAGATAGGGACATCATGAGCAGTTCACTGCTGGGAGGCCACAGCATCTACGATGTGGAAGAAAACCTTTCCGTCGACTTCAATGATTTTACTAACGCAAATGATCTAGACAGTGGTCCGGTGACTACTTTCGGTAGGGATCACAAAGACAAAGGAGTTGGGTTCTCCAAAGATGGATCAACTCCGAATACCAAATTCTCGTTTGGTCTGAATAACGATCTGCTGGCAATTATTGTCAAAAAGACCGAACAGAATCGTAACGAGAACTTGTGGACCTCCACGGAACATGAGAATCTAAGTGAAGAAACCCCTGCTACGGTTGAGAAGGTCAGCAGCAGTACAACTCAAGCCCCGATTCGAAAGACCAGCACGATTTCGCTGAAAGACTACACCAAGGCACATGTGAATTTCGACGATGATGAGTTTGAAGACGCAGCTGCCATCAATGAACATACGACCCGGGCCATCGGTGCTGGAATCGATAACAATTACGGGAGACAGGTGGGATCAAAGGGAGACGATGGTTCTCTCCGTTCGTTTGGATTCACTTCAGGTCATCAAAATAGTTTTGGCGTTCCCATCGAGGAAGATGAGCGTCTGTTGAGGATGTTGAATGAACAATTGATGAAACTAGAGAAGCAGAGAGAAGTGATTTATTGTTTCAATTATACTTATTTCTTCCTTCTCCTTCTGCGTTTTGGGATTCGGAAGCATGAGCCACTCCCCCCACCCCACTCCCACATTTTCCACACACGAACTTTGCACTGCACACTGGTTCATGAAATGTGAAAAAAGCATCAGAAAATCTCGATATTATTCCTATTGCAAAGTACATTGGACCACTGTGCACCTCAAAAGCTTTTCCTCCTCATAGCTGGTGGGTGAAATTTTTCACTTCTTTCTGAGCGGTGGCTGGAAAAACTGGTGTACAGCAAGAATTTATGATGAATTATACACAGAACACCGACTCCCCAGCCTCACAGTCACGCAAACAAAAGCTACCCTCAGTACACCGTACACAGCTCAATTCCATTGCAGGAAGTTTCAAACTGTAAATATTTCATAGAGCGAACATCGCATTGTTCCAACAACTCTCAGATAATGCATTCCACTCCACGTTGAACCCTCACGCCAAGCATCATCATAATTCCATTAATACCTGTCCCCGCAATAAATCTAACCAAACTGTCTAACCGTTAAATCCCCCCTTCGAAAACTGTTTTCTAGAAAAACCTAACCACCACATCGTCGACCACGGACTCCAGTCTCTATCGGACAAAAGTTTCCCCAACGCTGCCCATACTATCCCGGTTCGAAATTACCACCGAAGGTTTGAAACGATTCAATATTTCCGAAGAAGGTACTGCATATAAGCCAACAGACAGCCCCGCAGGTGAGCTTCCACGGAAAGAACTACCCTTCTAACATGTTCTTTTTCTTTGCATTTGTTTCCACACCAATTCAGGCATTTGCAAATCCACGTCCCTTCCACTTTGTCGAGGAATTTTACCGTACGATTTGACAACGTCCAAAAACCGCCACCTCAGCAACATCGAGTACGACCACTTCCAGTATCTCATTAATTCCAAATGCTCGCAACGCGTTGCGGAATTTGTGTGTCTGGTACTGGAACCAGAATGTCGACCAACGAGGATGGGAACACTGAGCCCATGCAAGAGAATCTGCAAGTGTAAGCATTTCTGACAATACCCTTGCCGTCGACATCGTACTAAATGCATCTTTTAAACAGCTATTCTGGAACCATGCGCTCACATCATTGCCAGTTCGGAGGTGCTGACGGCAACGTTCGATTGCGATAGCTATTCGGATTCCAACGATCGGAACGTTTGCGAGGATCCAACAAGACAGAGCGAGTGCTTTTCCAACGAGTTTCAGTGTGCAGATTCCAGCTGCATCCCATTACAGTGGAAGTAAGTATCGCCAGTTTACGAGGGCTATAAGGGCATCTTCAACGGTGGTCCAAATAGTGGATTGGATTTGTTTTTTTAGACCAAACGCAAAAACATCTCTGCATTGGTTTTTGTTTTACTGGATCTATTTATCATTATTTTAAAGCTGGTATATGTTTTGATCTAGTCATGCAGCAATTTGGAACACGAAAAATATTGTTCAGAAACACTACGCGCTACATGATAATACCAACTAATGAGTAAAATTTCAGATTTTACTTAACGATTACCCAACTTTATTGAGTATAATCTGAGGTATATTTATGAGCCGAAAAGTGGCTCGTTTTGTTTCATTCCTGAATAACGAATGGTTCTCTTAATTTTTTGAACCACTGCAATTTCCGGAAAACGCAAAATAGTTCGAAATGAGGCTCCTGGAATTGTGGCTGTTGTGGATTTTACGACTAATTTAGTGGCAAATTCCGATTCCGAATGATATTTCAATGGCTCGGCAATGAAAAGTAATGAAGTCTTTAAAGCGAAAAACCGGTTTATAGATAGATTGGTCATGATTAGCACTCACAAATAGCTAATGCAGTTATATTTTAGAGAAGCCTGTTATATAGAATGTTTTGGTCAGTTTAGTGAAGAGCAGGATATTCAAACTTATTTTCCAAAAGAGAGGATACATTTTACTATTGAAGTTTATTATAAGATTTTTGGAAGAAACCGATGATGTCTTGAAGATAGATTCAATTAATATTTCTTGGAGGAAAAGTTAAAAAAAAACGTTTTTAAATATTACATTTTTCGATTGCATATGCTACAGCTTCAAGACAATCCTATACACTTTTCGGCAGTTACATGAATTGTTCAGAACTTATACAGAACTTACATATAATGAACGAACTCTTTAAAAATTATTTCTGAATTAATATGTTCTTTACAAAAAGTAATAAAGCTACTCTTATTGGAAGTTTCAAGATAATCATGAAGTTTGCTCGCTCTCTTTTCAGAAGAGAAGTGGTGATACTTCAGAGAAGTCTATTGAATTACCGAAAAATTCTCAACATTTCTGGTTGAACTTCCAAAAAAAATATCCATGGACTAGGAACAATTTTCTGAAAATAACCGGAAATTTGAAATCAGAATGAACTTCCCAGAGGTTATTTTGACTTCCAGTTCGTACATCTTTCACGATAAAAAGCATAATATCACAAATATTTTAATAATCTACGACAAATTGAAAAATATCTGGGAAGCTAGTCGATTTGCAAAACTTTTAAGAAGTTGGTGGAATTTCTGTGAATTAAATAGAATGTCCGAGTTGATGTCAAGCCTTACAAGATTTTTTTAGAATATCCAAGATTGTGATACGGCGGAAATTTTGCGAAGTTGATTAAACATTAAAAAAACAATTGATTTTTTATTATCATTTTGGCTCAATACGAAAAATGATCGAGTAGTAAGAACTTTAAGTTCTTCTTAAAACTTAAGTACGCTGAGCTTCAAGGATGTTCTCTGAACAATTGGTAAGTTTGTCGAACGTCCGGGAACTTATGCTCAAATCCTTGAAATGTTTCCAAAACTTTTGAGAATGCTCGAAGTTTCCTGAATTTCTAGGATGTTTTCTGAAAGTCTGGAAAGTTTCCCAATCTTTGGGGAAGTTCTCTGAAATTCTTGGAAGATCGCAGGACTTCTGAAAAATACTAGTACCCTGAGCTTATTATTATGATTTTTATGCTGATTTAAGAACAACACGACGCTAACAAAACGCAACGCGAGACAAGACACAACACTTATCGTTCTTACAATTTAAAAAATTACCTTTTGGTCGACCGGTTGCGAGCGCGATGCTGCCCATCTACTGGACTATGTCTAACTTTCGTCTTGTGTCTTGTCTCATGTCGCGTTTTGTTAGAGTACCCTGAGCATCTGGGAAGTTCATTGAGCCTTTCGGAAGTTCCCTGAACTTCTGGGAAGTTCTCGTAATTTCTGGGACATTCGCTGAGCTTCTGATAAGTTTCCAGATCCTTGAGAGAGTTCCCTGATCTTTGTGGACGTTTCCAGAAATTCTGGGTAGTTTTCTGAATTGCTGGGAAGTACTCTAGGCTTCAAAAAAATTCCTTCAAATTCTCCAAGTTCCTTGCACTTCTGAGAAGTTCCCTATATTTCTGGGAAGATTCATGTACTTCTGAGAAGTTCTCTGAACTTCTACAAAGATCTCCAAACTTTTGAAAAGTTTCATGAATTTCTGGGAATTTCTCTGAACTCATGAGACGTTCTCTAATTTTATGGAATGTTCCCTGAACATCTTGGATAGCTCTATGAACGTCTGAGAAACACCCAAACAATTCTGATAAGTTTTCTGAACTTCTGCGAAGCTCCCTAAATTTTTGGATAGTTGCCTGAACTTCTAGAAAACACCGTTAAATTTTGGAAAGTTCCCTGAGCTCATGTAAAGCTCCCTAAAATTATGGTTTTTTTTTATTTTTTGGGACATACCTTGAATTTTAGAGAAGTTGACTGAACTTTTGGGAAGAAGCCTTAACTTCTGAGAAGCTCCATGATTTTCTGAGATGTACCCTCAACAAGAGAATCGCAAAACTTCTGGGAAGTTTTCTGAATTTCTAAGAAGTATCCCAAACTTCTGATTAGTTCCCGAACTTCTGATAAGTTAGTAGAGTTTCTTGGAAATTCATTAAGTTTATGCAATATTTTCGAAATTTTGGGAAGTATTTTCGTTCATCAGTTTCTTCACCTTTTTCGGTGCTGTGGGACGCAAATACTGTAAGTCTTCGGGATAGCTTTACGAATATTCCTCAGGGTCTGGTTGACTCCCCAATCCTCACATTTTCGTAGAGATAACTAGCTAAAAACCCGTCCGCCAACATCCGTAAGGCTCCAGTGCACTGTTGTAACACGATCAGGTCGGTTTTTCGCTGCATCGAAACTTACCTGGAAAAGTCATCAGATGACTCTACTTGTCGCATAGTGTCCACGAAAATCTCTCTTAGCATGCTGAAACGACGCAAAAAGTGCTTCTCATCGTAGGTTAGCGTGTGACTAAAGTAATCCTGAAACTGATTCTGAACTGAAATCAAGGTTGACGTTGAGGTGTCTTCCAGGACATCAGCATTATCTATTATCGTTTAAACGAAATACATGCATACTCACCTCTGAAAAAAAATCTGATATCTGGTTTTGAATGATTGACAGGATGAAAGGTATTCAACAAGAAATACAACACCAGTGCGGGGAACGCAACGTTGGTCTATTTTAGCTGGTTCTATTCAAGTTTTTCTGATGCAAATACTTGAAAATTTTTCCAAAAATAGACCACCGCAGAAGATGCCCTAAGTTATGAACTTGTTGCACAAATGAAAAAAGGAGGAAATGTGTTTTTAGATGTTCTAGGTCATCCAAACTGTCCTCGAGTTCAGAGCTTAAGATCTTGACTGCCATGGAGATCAGAACATAAGATCTACTGTTGTAACAGTAGTTTAACCCGCTATATAAAGTTACGATATGTATTCAATCATATTTATTGATTTTCCTGGAACTTAAACAGCAACCATGAGATAATGTTGAGATATTCCATATCATTCGAACTGTCCTGGAGTACATAACTTAAGCTCTTCAGTTGTAACTGTAGCTTTTAAGACTATACCAAGTTATGATATGTATCCAAGCATGTTCATCAACCATGTTGACCTTCCAGAAGACTCGCTTAATTTGGTCAAATATATATTGTTACTTTGTTTAGTTCAGAAAGCTGTAGTAACAACTGTAAATGTTTCAGTGCACATCGTAGCTTTGTATAGCCTAGAAAGCTTTTGTTAAAACTATAGAGCTCATGTTTTGATCTCAAGGATAGCTTGGATGACCTAGAATATGTCATATTACTTTATTATCTTTGTTGACTTTATAGTGATTGAATAAGCTTCAATATTTATTGTAACATTGTATTGCCTAAAAAATTACTGTTAAAATTGTAAATCTTAAGTAATAAACGCCAGGACGGTTTGGATGACCAGCTAGCTCGTAAAGTTCCTACCATGGATTTCATGTTCTAAACTCCTGAACAGTGTGGATTACCTAGAAGATCTGTTGACCTTCCAAAAAATTCAATGAATATGTTTGAACACATATCGTCACCCAAAAATTACAATAACAACTGTAGATCTTAGACACATAATGCGATGAGTGTTGCCGTTCTCGCTATTCAGTGAATATTGTTAAATACATATTGTCCCTGTGCATACTCCTACTGTTACAACAGTAGAAATTATATTCTGAACTCAAGTACAGTTTGAATGACCTAGTTCATCCCAGTTTATCTCATAATAAAAACATCTACGTTCGAAAATATTCACTGAATGTGGTTGAATACCTAGCGTAACTTTTTATTGCCCTGAAAGCCTTGGTTACAACTGTAGATCTGAAGTTATGAACTCACGTACCTACAATATCTCAGAAAGATACAAAAATGTATAACTTTTATTACGGAAGTCAAAACTAAGTATGCACATGTACCATATTTTTTGTTTCCTTTATTATCAAGATTTTCAGCCCTGGGCTGGTTCATCTCCCGTCGTAGTCACTTAAATACCTTTTGGGTATTTGTCCGAATGAATGAGAAATATTCAGAATGTTCTAGAATACAGTGCAGTCTATTTGTTATTCAGTCTGCGGTTTTATACACCCATTTTCCTTTTTGGATCCTATATGATGTATGCTTTCGGGATAGTTCTAGGAGCTTTGATACTTGCTTTTGTTTTGCTGGTCCAATTTCCTTTCAGGATCACACCTGCGTCACAATATTCCGCCAAGAAACTCGGTTTAGGACTGCTTGTCTCTAGTTTTTCGAGCGTCTCAAACATCCTAGGTCTTGCTCCACTTAATCTAACCACCAAGCTGTCCCCTTCGTCTTGTACCGGCCGGGCTCGGGGCAAACATCAATTGTCCCGCCCATAGTACCCTTCGAGCTCTAGCGACTTTCTGGATACTAGGTTCGCCATAGAATAGCATCAGTTCGTGGTTCATTCTTATTCTTTTTCATATACGCCGCCAAAGATGTTCCTAATCAGATTTCGATCAAAACCTCCAAGTGCTTGCAGGTTCTCCTCGAGCATTGTTCACGTTGCGTGCCCGTAGAGAACGACTTGTCTTTTCAGTGTCTTGGTCAGTATGGAGGTGAAGTTTACCAGACCTCATAGTCTTGTTGAGACCATAGTAAGCACGATTTTCGGCTATTATGCGTCTCCGAATTTCTCTGCAACAGTTGTTATCTTAGTTATGCAAACTCATCTACCATGCCTGTGCGAGATGTATCGGGCTTTAATTCCAACTTTTCTGCTTAACTTTTCCACCTGATGTACTGATTTTAACGTTTTTCCAACAATCCACGTCGTCAGCAAAGTTAATGACGCACGTTTCATAACACCTTCTAGCGTAATCGTGAACAGGAAACAGGAAAGACCATCAGCTTGCCGAAGTCCTTTGCGTGTTTCAAACGCGTCCGATAACGCAACTGATATCTTTACACGGCTCTGTACACCATCCATCGTTACCTTTATCAGTCTTGTCAGTTTCCCGGGAAAACCGTTCTCATATGTAATCTTTATGAGTTTTCGAATGCTCGTCCTCAAAACCGGTTAGATAACTCCCTACAAATTCGCTTGCTTACTAGCGAAGTTGTTCTGGGAAAGCACTTTGTAGGCCACGTAGTTCTCATATTCCAACTTGTCACCCTTTTTGTGTATTGGGAATATAACTCCTTCTCTCCACCCCCTTCCGGAAGCTTTTCTGTATTCCAGGTTCATCCAGATATCAGTTGGTGCAAACAATTTGCCAACTTAACCGGGCCCATTTCCGCCCGTTCCGCGAACTTCGCTTCTGTTTGTTTCTGTCTATGCAGTATACAGGCTGTTCAGCCTAGTTACCAGGCTAAACATTGCCTCCCGTCCTCCCTGAGCGTTCATGTCATTACTTGTTTGTCATCGAATTACCCTTCGTATGGGCAGTATAAGTTGATAATGCTGTAGTTTAAGAAACGACCCTTGGTTCTCAGCATTCATATTTTCGCATTTATCGGAAACCAACAAATCACCCGTTGATGTGTTTTGCCCAGCACTACAAAGTCAGTGCCCACCTTATTTATGGTGCCACAGCTCTGGCCGCTTGATCCTTGCCTTTCCGTACCTTCTTTCCTGTCCAGCAAAGTTCCTGCAGTGCCACGACTTCGAAGTTGCGTGGTAGAAGCTCGTCGTAGATTATCCTTCCGCAGCCTTGCAAACAGAGCGGTTTGCAGTTCCATGTTCCGAGTTCTGAATCGTAGTCCTTATTTCATCGCCTAGTTCTTTGCTGATTGTTCCGATCCGTAATAATTTCTGTATTATTTGTAAATTTGGAAATTCAGGGGCAACTTGTTGGGCCTTCCCCAACCCCTATCTCGCCGAAGGACCATCGTGCACAGCACTGTTTATAATCCCACGCTGGCATAAGGGCGATGATCTGTCACTCCTATCATGGAGACTAAACATTGTTCTGTGCCACCTCTGATATGGAGAAGACGCTTAAATAGATTGCACCTTTCAACGAGGTTACCATTTTTGCATCAGTATGATAATACCAAAATTATGAGAGATGCTTCGCGGTTGACCTACGATGCTTCAGCAATTTGCTGATATGATTAGACTACAATACATCCAGGATTGTTAGAGGATATTTCTAGAATTCTTCGGCTTCCGGAATTGTTGAGATACGTACAAAATTGTTCTGAAACACTTCCATGTAAACTTCCAGGATTAATCTACTTCCAACTTGTTCTAGCTTCTAAAACAAGTTATCAGTAAATTTATCCAAATGAGTCAAATTGACTTATATCAGCACTGGTAAATACTATTGTTCTGTTCTCAAAAATACATGCAGGTGTTCGTAATAACTCGGATAATAATATTTTCTACTAGCTGAATCCGGTGCGTGCGCTGCTACGCTTGCAACTAAATGAAGGAAAATTTAATGTAACTGGCACTTTTATGGTTTTTTTTCGGAATGAGTTTTTTTTTCTTGAATAAGCAGGGGTTCAAACTTCTATCAAAACATGCTTCTTATCCGAGAAACACACGTCTTGTGTTTAAGTAACCTGGATAATTCTCATTTTTGGTAGAAATTTGTGTTTCATTTGTATGGGAGCCCTCCCTTCCAGAGGGGAGTGGTTTCTCAAACCACCATACAATCATTGCCTTCAAAACCCCCCTCTCGAGTTATGCAGAAATTTGCTTTTTATTTGTATGGGAGCCCCCCCCCCTCCCATTTTAAGTGGGGAGGGGTGGTTAAGTACCATAGAAACATTTCTTGCCTCCAAAAACCTTAATATGCCAAATTTGGTTTCATTTGCTACATTGGCTCTCGAGTTATGTTAAAAATTATGTTTCATTTTTATGGGAGTCGCCTCTTCCAGAAGGCGAAGGGGTCTCAAACCACCCTAGAAACATTTATTTCCTTCAAAAACCTCCACATGCCAAATTTGGTTCCATTTGCTTGATTTGTTCTTGAGTTATGCAGAAATTCCTGATTCATTTGTATGAGAGAACCCTCTTTCAGTAAGCGGAGGAGTCTCAAATCACAATAGAAACATTTCTTGCCGTCGAAAACCTCCATATGCCAAATAAATGGAACCATTACTTGGTTAGTTCTCGAGTTAGGCAGAAATTTGTGTTGTTTTTGTATGGAAACCCCCCTCCCTCCCCCTTCTAGATGGCGGAGGAGTCTCAAACTACCATAGAAACATTTCTTGCCTCCAAAAACTTCCGCATGCTAAACTTGGGTTTCTTTGCTTGATCAGTTCTCAAGCTATGCAGAAGAATGTGTTTCATTTGTATGGGAGCCCCCCCTTTCAGAGGAGGGAGGAGTCTCTTACTATCTTAAAAACCTTCTCCGGCCTCAAAAACTCCTGCATACAAACTTTCATGCCAAGAAGTCCTTCCGCTCGCGAGTTAAATCGTGACAAAAGAAACCCCAACTCATTTTTATTTATATAGACTTCCGGTTATCACAGGGGTTTGAATTTGGTTTTCTTTGATTTTTTGAAGGAAAACATGTCGAATCAATTAATTAATAAGGTGTAGCTCTTGACAAATTTTACAATTTTGTAATTTACAACTGGTGTAAGGCATAAGCATGAGCATGGTCGACCGCCCGAGGTTGCAACTCCTTTGTTGCCAGATCAGCTATTATTACACAGAGAACCAACAGATGATGCTTGGGACTAACATACATCGCTTTATTAGAAGCAGCGGAGTCCACTGCACTTCCACGAGAAATCACTGGGATTTTGGATAACATGATTGGGTAGCAGCAGGGGTCGTTGTGGTTAACGATAAGCTGTCAAGTGCAATATTTGAAAATTAGTACCGATTTAAGTAACGATGCTATTAGGGCCACTCACAAAGTGTGATAGTAGTTTTTCATTGGGAAAACAAAGTGATTTTTAATAATGCTGAAAAGCCGATGTTGACCTGTTTAAACCAACAGTAAGGATGCTATTGGGGCCACTCACAAAGTGTGATTTTGTACTCAATAATGAATATCATTTCAATATTCTGATATTGCGCTCTCACGTCTTAGAGTTTAAAGCTAGACCAACACTCAAAAATCAGCTTCGGGAACGAGTTATCGGCCAAATTATTTTTTACAACGAAGTATATAGCCGTAAAATTGAGAAGCTTGTATGATTTTTTTAATTTTAATTTCCTGTATATCTTAAACATTTGTCTTAATTTCGTTCACTTCAATTTTTTCTCCCTTTGCCTTAATTGTCAGCCGCATACGTTATTGGTCTCGTCTGTTGGGACGCTGCAGAGTCTTATTGAAAACAGTATGGTCCATTCTTGTTGTGTGTTTTTGGCGAAGAGAAGCAAATGATTCTTCAAAACATCACCGAAGTAATATTTACTGTTGATTTAAACACAAGGTTCACCCAAGTAACACACAAAACATCTTTTCGGAATGATTCGCAAATTGTTTGTATTATAAATTATTATGAACGTATTGCAAGACTTGTCAAATTTGAAGCGGTTTTTATATCTTGTATTCTATATATAACTCTGACAAACGGTCGAGCTAAAAATAAAAATAAGCTAAAAGCAAGTGATTAATACTTTACTATTGATCTTGACAACATGGTTCCATACATTTATAAAACAAAAACAGGACAAGATTTGTTGGGCAGTTCTATATACTGTTGAAATAACATTACACCAACCATGCGTGTTATTTTTTACCAACAAAACGTGTTATTTTCACCCTTCTTACATCAATAGAAGGGTATTAAGATCGCTTGAAAACTCGACTTTTTATCCGAGGCCCACAGGGCCGAGTGTCATATACCATTCGGCTCAGCTCGACGAACTGAGCACATGTCTGTGTGTATGTATGTGTGTGTATGTGTGTGTGTGTATGTGTGTGCGTTACAAATAATGTCACATCGGTTTCTCAGCCATCTGTGAACGGATTTCAGTTCTGTTGACGGCAAATGGAAGCTACTGCATTCCCATAGAACGCTATTGATTTTTTTTTATTCGGACATTTCGTTACGAAGATATGAACGAAACAGTACTTGAAGGCCTATTATAATAGTAATCAAACAGTTTAGTCTCCGATTACATACTGAGCATTCTATTGTGTCGCATCTGGAGCGTTGTATAGCACATACAGTGGACTAGCCACACTATGCGACTGTATAGAATTAGAGCAGCATCGATTGGCTCGAGTGGTCTGGTTTTGAACTGCAACGAGTATATTCGAAAATGCTCCATTTACTATAACTACATAATTTTCAACGAACATTATTAAGCAAGCTTGAATCCATATCAATAATCAAAATTGACGTTTTGGATTGTCTTATAATTTATTCTATAGACTGATTATATGAAATTTTTAATATTTATGGCAATATTTTAATCACATCGATAAACACTACGTTCAGGATTGACAAATAGTTCATTTTTTAAACTGTATGTATGATATATAGAATATTCCTAGATCTTCCTGGAATTTCTCATGAAAATATGTATCCAGTACAATATTGGCCACATTTGAGTTCGAAATTCTGGTGAAGTGTAAGAAGGGTTCAGTCTCACCATCGGTGGATTAATGCGGGTTTTTTTTTGTATGGATTCAGTCCAAGGTCATTCAAAATACTCCTGATCGTTGACTGTTACATTCCCAGTTCTATGGCCATCTTTTGGCCAGACTTACCATAATTCTCTCTTGCTCTCGATCCGGTCGATTGAAGTCTTCCGGAAACCTGACAGACCGTTTACGGCCAGGTCTGGGAGGTCTTTTCCAAGAACCAGTTTCTTTACAGAGCTTTATTTTGCGAAAGAAACTTGCAAACAAACTTGCAAGCCCTGTTGACAATAGAGTACACTCTAAAAGAAAAATGTGCAAACATGTCTGAGATCAACCCATTCAAAGTTACACTTGTTTAAAAAAAACACTTTCAGGGATTTCCACTCACCCTGTACACCACTGAAACTTACTCTGGTAATGATACGCAATGAAGAATATCAGTTTAAAAAGAATTAAATCAGAAGATAATTTTGTGAAAGTCTAAACATAGCCAAGGAGCTGTATAGGTCTTTGAATATAGCTCTATGACGTTCCATAGTAGTTCCTCGTTTTCATCAATATGTCTCATTTCAGATGTGACAACATCAAGGACTGTCAAAACGGCGAAGACGAGTCGGATTGCAAATTCTGCGAACGGGACGAATATCGCTGCCTGTCGAACGATAAATGTATCCCGGATAAGTGGCGGTGCGATCAGTACGAAGACTGTCCGGATGCGTCGGATGAGCTGGACTGCTACTATGATGAACCAACTACCTTCCCGACAGAATTCGGTAGCCAACGGGAGTATCCGTTCGTACAAGTGCAAGTGCCCAACAGTCCCGTAAATGGGTAATTTTTTCATCATGCTTTAAATGTTCATGAGTATAATTCGGTTATTTTTTCTTCAGCAAACCATACTTGACCATTACAAACGAGGACCGGGAGAGAAACCAACAGCAAGAACGTAAAGCTCGGCCCTATCCGGACTATGACTCCTCGCGAGAGGATGAGTATGAACCGACGGCGGCAGAGAATGTTCCACAGGTGAATCGAAGGAATCGAACCGAGACTGTCGAGAACCGAACGGAACGGGTGGAAGATCAAACCGAAGCGGAAACTAGCCAAACAATTTCCGTTCCCAAGTCTTTGAGTAAACCTCCATTCAATTAATGATTAGTTGTTACGAAATGTACCAAATCTCGCATTTCTCTTTCAACAGGCAACTTCCAGGATAGCAAAGAAATAATGATGACGTCAGATTCGGAAAATGATTACAAGTACAGCAGTACAAGTAGGGCATTCCTCACGACCGCCCACGCATCACCTTGTCCTGAAGGGGAACTGCGATGCGTTAGTGGTATTTGCATTTCTGTGAGCCAACTGTGTGATAAAGTGCGTACATTTTGTAATTCAATACTTTGATGAAAACAAAAACTATCTACGTTTTCAGGTTACTGACTGCCCCGATGGTGCCGATGAAGCCATGTGTGTTTATAAGGATTAATACTCAGTAGAGGAGCAAACTGAATCCAACTAAAACAAAACCTGAAACCATGACCAGAAAGATTTTTTATATAGTGTAGCACTGCCCGGAGATTGAGGCTTCTTTCTCCTCTCTTTCCAGTCTAGAAAAGGGATATGTTCGAATTGTATTTATAGAGTGATTTTACCTGTTAATTTGTTGTTAGTATCACGGAGCAATTTGTTATCCAACCCGAGTAGAATCGTTACTATTGATTTCTGAAGTTAATATGGATCAACATTACTTCAAAATGATGATAGCATACATTGTTCCCAGCAATGTCGTTTCAATATTAAAGTAGAAATAACGTTATCGAGACAAACAATGTCTGGAATTGATTTGATATTATACGTTTAGTAGAGAAATGAAACTGTTTTTACAGAATTTAATATTTCAACCACATTGCAGAAAATCAACGTTATCTGATGTTGACTCATATTACTTATTGATATCAAGATCATAATTCTGTATATCTGAGATTTTTTCTCTACTCGGGATATAAACCGAAACATAGTATCATCTACTCCACATCACATTTATTGTTACCATTGTTGAAGAGTTACCCCATGATGTGTATTATTAGAGGAATAAGCGCTAGGACATTATGTGTAATAATTAGTAGCAGGTAAGGGAAGTACGTTGGAGTGCCGAAATAGTCCACAAAATATGATGTTTTATGGAGCATATTTCGCGAAGCCAATGTTTGAAAATGACATTCAAAATTTAATCGGAAACAAAGCGTTGTAAATAAGCCATTACTATCTTTTGAATCATTTCATATAATCTGTTGTAAATCTTTTTCCAATAAATTTTACGTTGATAACTATAATTAGAGGACTTTTCATTCGACCACAAATCCGTAGTATTGAGTCGCAATAATTTCACTTAAGAAACTGCATTCCAACCGCCTTACAAAATTTTCTGGGATACTTCATCTAAATTCATGCCAGATAACGCCTAAATATAGTCCGTTGTATAGAAGATTGCAAACATTGATGTATGTCGCATGAAAAATTGCATGCAATTTCGTTGTTTACGTTTCCTTTGGCTTGGAATTGAACGTGCGGAAATTTTACGCGAATGTTAAATTCATTATTTTTTTCTGTGTAAAGTCCGTCGCCATTCGACTAACCTTACCAATCAGACTAAGGCCGGCGTGGCCTCTGCTGTGCACAGAAGTTGTCTCCATTCTATTCGGTCCATAGCTGTCACTCGCCAGCCTCGCTGTCTGCGGAGGGTCCGCAGGTTGCCTTCTATTCTTCTCGTTGCGCGCCTCTTCTTCTTGTACCCGTCGGTTCGTTATCGAAAACCATTTTCACAGGGCTGTCGTCCGACATTCTTACGACATGCCCAGCCCATCGTAGTCGACCGATTTTTGCGAAGTGTACGATGGGAGGTTCTCCCAGCAACTGGTGCAATTCGTGGTTCATTCGCCTCCTCCACGTTCCGTCTTCCATCTGCACTCCACCGTAGATGGTACGCGTTGGCCCTCCACTAGCAATGTCCATGTTTCGTGGCCGTAGAGAACTACCGGTCTAATTAATGTCTTATAGATGGTCAACTTTGTCGTTCGGCGAACTTTGTTCGATCTTAGCATCCTTCGGAGTCCAAAGTAGGCACGATTACTAGCCATAATGCGTCTTTTTATTTCTCTGCTGGTGTCGTTATCGACGGTCACCAATGAGCCCAGATACACGAATTCGTCTACTACCTTGATTTCATCACCGTCAATCTGAACTCGTGCTAGGAGGCAAACATTGTCTTCTCGTGAGCCTCTTCCCTTCATGTATTTTGTTTTCAACGCATTAATCACAAGCCTAATCCTACCAGCTTCACCCTTAAGTTACGTGCTACGATATCAACGTTGTCGGCGAAGCCAAATAGTTGGACAGACTTCCTGAAGATCGAGCCACTCGTGTCTATCCCAGCTCTTCGAATCACACTCTCCAGTGCAATGTTAAACAACAAACACGACAATCCATCACCTTGCCGTAACCCTCTACGAGATCGAGACTCGAGAGCGTCCCTGATACTCGGACGATACACAGCACTCGATCCATCGTTGCTTTGATCAACCGCGTCAGTTTTTCCGGAAGTCCGTTCGAATGGCCATTCGTCGCCATTCGAATGGCTCTTAAATACTACCTGTTTAGTATTTAATAGACGTCCATTTGAATAGGGAAAGGTGGCTAAGAACTCTCTATCTATCTTAACTTAGACTCAACCATATAACTATCCATTATTGAGTTAAGTTCCGCTTAGTTTCTATCGTTTTTTCTTTAAAAGGTATCTAAATTCTTTCGTTTTTTGCAGTTGAAATAAGTTCGATTTTTTTTCAATTCGTGAATTTATTAAGATTAATTAGATCAAGCTTGGATATTTTTTTATTAATTCAAACTAATGCAAGTTCCCGCCGGAATTCCAGCGCATGGCGCTTTTTTGTACGGGCTGGTTCTACGTTCTTGGTCCGGCCATCTTAAACGTCGGTTTAGGGGTAGCTCTTTGGCTGTCCCTTCAAAGGCTCGTCTTTTGAAGGCAGTAACATGGAGGTGATTGCATCTTTCGAAGCGAATATCCCAACGGTCTTCAATCTTCCGTCGAAATAGTCCCTGTGGACTATTTTTTTCAGAGAGCACGGTCGAGCTGTACGCGAAGCACAGCTGTACAATCCGTTGTCACTCAGCTCTCGAGACCAAACCAGAAGTCTGTCGTCCAACCACCACTCAATCCACATTTTTAGTTCGACCATACGGCGCACGGCCCGCATAATCCCAAACCATTCCTGAACCATTTCCCTTATTGTTGACGACCGTTTCCGTTATTGTTACGACATTTACCCTTATAGTTGAGCATGAGCATCAGCATGATTGACCGCCCACGGATGCTACTCCGTTATTGCCAGATCAGCTGTACTTACACAAAAAACGAACAGATGATGTTTGGGACTAACATACAACCTCAATGTGTGAAAACTGGTGACCCATTATAAAGCAATACCGGCGCCTGCCGTGCCCGAATGCTGGTCAAGAAGGGAATGGGAAGGCACGTGTTGACTTGATACTCGCTTTGAAGGAAGCGGAGAAATCCTCTGCACTTCCACGAGAAATCACTGGGATGTTGAATAGTTGGGAGAATTTTAGCAGCAAGGGTCGATACGCTGTGACTGAAAAGAGACAAAAATAACGAAAAACAAAACAAAATAAACAAAATAATAAAACAGGACATTGTCTTCAAAATTTGGTAGAAATAAATTTTGTGTTGCCTTAAAAGAATCAAAAATGATATAAGTAGAATCCTCGCAATCCCCCGGATGTTTGAAAAGTTTGGCCAATCTGAAAAGATACTAAGAGAAATTGTTGTCGATGGTTGATTATAACTATGTGATGGAAACTATTGGCTGAAATGAGCATTAAATGAAAACATTTCATTGAATAAATAACTAAAACAATCAGTTGTTTTAAGCTTAAGCTATATCTGAAGAACTCTGTCGGCTATTCTACTTAATAACCCCTTAATCCTTCAAATGCTACTGGTCTATATTTTTACTGTTACCCTTCATGGTTAGTGAGTTGTTTGAAGGTTAGTTATTGGTTTGATCTATGAACAAATCATCTGAAAGCTCATTTCTCTTTATCTCTTCCGGTCAGCCATTCTTAACGTATGCTACCCTAAGCAGTCCTTCCGCATCCCGTTATAACCTAACTAGACATTCACAATCCACCGATCCCAAGTAACGAAAGAAATTCCCAACGCCTAACATGCAAGTGAGCGGAATGACTTAGAATTTTTTTAAAAGAAATCGATGAATCAACCTTCTCAGATTTAACGCTTATATACTGTTATGTTAAATTTACAAGCTCATAACTGCATGCTAGTTTGTGATTTGAAAAGTATCCTGATTCATGACCAAAAATCCCGGGTACTGATGCAGGACGGTATCCGAACTTTGGATTTGGATATTTGTGTCGCTTAACAAGTCTTCAAACAAATGTGCAATAGCACGATGGCCAATATTCAGTGTCAACCAGTGGGTACGTGTGCTCTACTCCAAGTTCCCCATCTTTCAAACTCACCTACAATTCAATTTACCCATTGAGTTGGACTCATCACAATAGAAAATATTGTGATGGAGCACGGACGATAGGTTACTAGATGTATGAAAAATACTCTATAACCTATTTAGGATTATATCGGAAAAATCCAAATTTGGCCAACACCCACCGACATTTACTCTTACCCATATAGTTGATAACTATAAACTAACTATCTCCTATACAGTTTTAATAATATAGCATATAAGACCAAATAACAATACGCTGAATAGGCGGTTAAGTTCAGTTACCATAAAAGAATGGCAATTTTCACGAAAAAATTGTTTGCTCTACTCTATGCCAAAAAATTGGTATAACATTTGCATTAAAAAAAATGGACCAAAATTGCCGATTTTTCATGGGCTTACCTTCGCCCGCACTGACGAAACTACCCACTACCCATAAATCATAGTAACCCATGAGTCAGCAGACACAATTTGACAGCTTTCTCAGGCAAAAACAGTGAAGCAACTCTGTTCAGAAGTGTGCTCGTTCAAAGAACGGCACCCTGCCGAGTCGAGAACGGACATCTTGCGGCACTTTGTGGACTCCGGATACGCCCGTTCCGGCTTCTACAACATCTTGGCACTATTTGACAACAATCAGAGCATCGAAAGAAAGCTCGGTTCCGGGTGGCCGACGACCCTGAGTGACAAGAAGGTCCAAAGGATGCTGAAGAGGAAGACCGAGGGAAAAGTGGCTACGTCCCTGCGTGCGCTTGGCCGGGAGGTCGGTTCAACCGGCCAAACAGTGAAAACGTATGTGGCGAACATGAACATACATGTCAGGAAGCGGAAGTCGCATCCACTGGTTTCGGAGCTGCAGGCAATGACGCAGCGGCAGCGGCTGAATAAGATGGTCAACTCTTATTAGAAGGAGATGTCAAAGTCGCTCGTCTTTCGTTCCGGACTGGTCGTGAACGGGGAAGTTTATAGTACGAAATGCTTGCCGAAAGTAGCGTCGTTCATCAAGAAATTTCACAAGGGCGAAGACGTGGTGTTTTGGCCGGATCTGTCGTTGGTCCACTACTCGTAGCGATCGTTGGAGGAGATGGAGCGGCTGAATATCGATGTGATACCCAAGTGGGCGAACCTGCCCAACGTCCCACAGCTGCGTCCCATTGAGAATTTCTGGGTCAACCTGAGGCGTAAGATCTACTCCAACAATTTTGTCGCAAAAACTGAGAAGGAATTGATAAATAAAACAAAGAAGGAACTCAAAAACATGCCTACAAGAATCCGCCATGGCGAATGTTCCGGTTAACTGCTTGAAGGCCGTTCGTTAGGTCGTAGAATTTTTTTTGCAAGTATGCTTAAATAATTATCTTTCATGGGAAATTTATCAAAAGCAATTATATGTCTTAGCTTTTTTTATCACCAGACCGAGTGCAGACAATAAAAAACCTTTCAATGGCAATATGTGTTAATATAGAGGTTATATAGTGAAAACGAGAATCCATCATTTGATAACAAAAACATAAAATGTGATAATATATCTTACATTTGAAATATAGTTAGCAAATTGGTTTTGGTTATGTGGTGAGTCGCCTTTTTTTTTTGTTTTCACGTGAGCGGTACCAACACGCTTCGCCGCCTTCGCCACAGACATCTACGCTTCGTCTGGTAGGTTGATCCTAGCCGCCATAATTAAGTCGTCGAGCCTCCATCCGTCGCCAATCATCGAGTCGTCAAGTTATGAAAAACCCTACGCAGGTATGTGCGCTTGTTTGTTTTATGGCCATGATTTTCCGCACACTGCGGGAAAAGCTCAACACGAACTAACACTGAAAAATATAAATCAATTAGAGAACAACTATACCCTTTGTATCTATTACATGCGGCTTTCTGAATAAAACTCATTTATTACATTACGTTTGTTTGTTTCCATTTCGCTCACTTAAGTTAACACACCCTTTCCGTGGTTGAGTCAGAGAGTCGTTTCCGATAAATTTATTTGTATCTTCATGTTTAATTGAAGAATTTAGCGTTATGTTTTTGCCATTAATAACCAACCACCGTTTAAGAGGTTCCGTGAGGAAGGTCTCATTAATCGGGCAAAACTATAAGCACGACCATTGATCTCTCGTAGTTTAGAGTTGCACTTAAGCCACTGATTTTAGTCAGAAAATCTCGTAACATAGTCAATGAATGGTTACAATGCATTAAGAAGACAGTGCAGTGTAAATAACGCTTAATTGCCGTACCTATCTAAACCAACAGTAAGGATGCTTTCGAGAACAATGTTATGGTGGACAAAATTTTGAATATGCATGAAATTTCTGCTTTTAACCGATTTATACCCACAGTAAGGATGCTGTGAGAGCCATTCACAAAGTGTTATGGTTATTTAAAGAGTTCTAGGATCGGTTTGGACCGATTCAATTCAACAGTAAAGATGCTGTTGGAATCAATTACAAAGTATGATAGAGAATGTTCATTGGGAAAACAAGGTAATTTAACAACACTTGAGCAGCCGACTGGGACCCCCTTGCGCTGAACTGGTTAGCTTGACATGCCGCAAGGGCTCAGTAAGGATTCTCAATCAAGACCAAAGCTAAAACTCTGTTCCATTGTGGTTATATCACATTAATTAGTTTATTCTTCTTATCGAAACTTTTTTCAGCATTTCAGCATGGAGAATCTGGTTGGCGTAGCCTGGGCAATGTTGTCAACTTGGCAATAGGGTATATTTTCCATTCGCATTTAATTAATAATTTCAGCGCGCTTTGGGACATCTTGGTAAAACTTTCGAGTGATTCTTTAGTACAGATCGAAAGACAACACATATTGTGCAAATTGCATAAAGGAAAGGCGAATTAATTATGAATTAATGAGAAAGTAAACAGAGAGAGTCTTTCAATGCTAGATTCGCCTCAATGAAAAAGGTATCTGGAACTGTGGAAATGCATCAGGTATACTAAGTTTTAGAACCTCATGACCTCAGCTTTAGGACAAATAACACAACAGAAAAATACAACCGATGACGACGGAATCATACAAAAGTAACGTAATGCCACTTCCTTGCCAACGAACTTAAATCCAACCAAATGTTAGAGAAATTGCATCTCATCACGAACAGCAGTATCAGATGGGATTCTCCAACGTCGTCATCGAAAGGCATGACGTTCTCGCTCTTTCTCTTGCCGGCGCGAAAAGTATGACTCATTTATATACCGAGCGAACCCCACGACGATGGGTGGTGGGGACCGTCTAACCAAAACAAAAATATAAACATCGCGCACGATAGCATAATAGTGCTGCTGCTGTTGTGTACTATGCCCGCCCCATTCCACCGACCATCAGCCAGCTTTCCGGACTCCATCAAAACTTCAATGGAATGGTGGATAGCAAAGACCGCGCGGCCGATGAGACACACATTTACGCGATTTGCACAGGACTGCTGACCCCCTTCGATGGTGATAAGAACAATGTAACATTATATACCTTCCGATGGACGAGATGGCAATCTACAACGAAACGCACCCCAAAAAAAACAGGCAAGACATGAATTGAGCAAGGCTAAATACCTTAGGCGATACATGCTCGATTCAACGCATAAGAAGCTCGATGGATTGGTTGAGTTGAGGAATATCCTTTTTCCTTTCGCTACCCTCTAGATTTCGAAATCAGATGCATAACCTAGAAAAGAAAAAAAGCGTAAAGCCTTGAACATATTTTCGGATTATAGGAACCCGTGGATATGAATAATCATTTCTTTTTACGATGCAGCGCCGAAATTTGATTTGCTGAGAAAGCTTTCCGGCTAAGGGCTACGATGTGGTGGCATGTAGCCGATGATATTCAAACGGTTATGTAACGTATTAGAAACAGGAAAGATGGGTATGTGCTTAGTATGCATGAACTTCATTGGTTTGTTTCGATTATTCTCGAAAGAAGTTCTTATTTTCGGCTTTGATTTCATTTCAAAACAAGACATTTTCCTTGGTGCTTGGTGGATAGTGATTTGAATGGAGAAGATTTGTTATTGTTAGCCTTTTTACGCTTTAAAGCGCTTTGACGATTCTCAACTTTGTGTTCCGAATGATTTGAGATCTTGTTATAATAACACCAATGCATGAATTTGTTAGTTGTGGCAATTACAATGATCCTCTATTCCCAGGGTCGTCGAGAAAATTTGCAACCCGAAAGATTTCCTCGACCCGAGCCACCTTCAGCTTGGTAATACTGTGCCTTCACCGACTAGACTATCCTATGCCATCTCTAAATTTTATTTCACAGGTTTGATTCTACCTGTCTTCTTTTTGTATAAATCAACTTCCTCATTTTACAAAGAAAATATTTATCTAATTTTGTACACTATTTGAAATTTCTTTTTCCAAAATTTTATGAAGATTGGATAGACATTGTGCTCCCTACAAGTTTTCAAAGTATGGGTCCTACATGGTCGTGGTTTTCTACTCCCATATAAAATGTATGGAGAATTGGAAAAAAAAAAAACTTTAACTTAGTTTTCAAATGTGAGCACACATGCGCACATACACCACAATAGGCTTATTTGAAAGATTTGAAAGCTCAATGAACTGAATGTCTGTGTGTGTGTGTGTGTGTGTGTGTGTGTGTGTGTGTGTGTGTGTGTGTGTGTGTGTGTGTGTGTGTGTGTGTGTGTGTGTGTGTGTGTGTGTGTGTGTGTGTGTGTGTGTGTGTGTGTGTGTGTGTGTGTGTGTGTGAGTGTGTGAGTGTGTGTGTGTGTGTGTGTGTGTGTGTGTGTGTGTGTGTGTGTGTGTGTGTGTTTTTTTTTTTTTTTTTTTTTTTTTTTTTTATAATAAGGTTGAAAAAAGCTTCAAAAGCCTGGCCTGTAGTGTATTTGGCACTGTGTGGGACTCACTCAAGCGGTAATGGGACTCGCTTCCGTGCCTAACCACTAAAAAACATTCCTTATATCTCTTTGCCGTCTCCCCCCGGGACCACGATGAAGCGACTACTTCAGGGGGCGGCTGTGCTCATGCACCTCTCTGTTGTCTTGGCTCTTGCGACTCTCGCCATTATTTTGTGCTGTTTTATGCACCCATCGAGACGTGTACCGATATGGAGTAGCCGGCCGTCATAACGTGCCCTCCTTCACAGTCACCCTCGTGGGACACCGACGCTGCTTGACCGCTGATGTTTCCTCCATTCGCGCTGCAGCTCAGTCATAATTTGCGTCACTACACTATTAACGGCATTCCAGGTGCTCTCCTCTCGACACATTTCCTTGATGATGTTCTCCGTATTAAGTACTGGCATCTCCCTCCGAACTTCCTCAAACCTTGGGCAATCGAAGATCACGTGCTCCGGTGTTTCTTCTACGTGTCTACACGCTGGACAGACGGGTGACGTTGCGTGTCCAAACCGATGCAGATACTTTCTGAAACATCCATGACCAGACAGGAACTGTGTCAAGTGAAAGTTAATTTCGCCATGTTTCCTGTTTGTCCAAGACGACAGAACCGGTATAAGCCGGTGTGTCCACCTACCATTTCTCGCCGTGTTCCACTCCTGCTGCCATTTCGCCATCGATGCCGCTCGCATGATCTTCCGAACACCATTGGTTTCCTTCCTCGTGTAGCACACACTGTCCTCGACCAGGATAATGTCGATAGGAATCATTCCGGCGATAACACATACTGCTTCCAAAGAGATGGTCCTATAAGCGCTCGCAACTCGCATGGCCATGAGACGATGCGTTCTGTTTAGTTTAGCACGATTTTTCTTGCTTTCCAACGCCGAGATCCAGGCTGGCCCACCGTACCTCAGTATTGAAGAGGAAACGCTAGCTAGTAGACGCCGCTTACTACTGGTAGGTCCGTAGCTATTCGGCATAATTCTGGCTATTGCGTTAATAGCCTTTGCCGCTTTTTCGCAGGCATAATCGACGTGGCTGTTGAAGTTCAGCCGGTCGTCGATCATCACTCCCAAGTACTTCAGTGCTCGCTTCGAGGCTATGACATGCCCTCCAACGACGATTTCCGCCCGTTTCACCGCTTTGCAATTGCTGACCACTAGCAGCTCCGTTTTGTGGTGTGCTATCTGCAATTTAACTTCGCGCATCCAGTTCTCAACCATGCCAATCGCTTCGGTCGCCAACATCTCCACTTCCTCTAGCGTCTCGCCTGAAACTGTCAGGACAATATCGTCTGCAAAACCAACGATCTTGACTCCCGTTGGCAACTGCAATGTTAACACACCATTGTACATTGCGTTCCAAAGCGTCGGTCCAAGGATGGAACCTTGTGGCACTCCCGCCGTGATCCTTGTCGACTTCTGGCCCATTTGTGTATCGTACAGCAAAACCCGGTTCTGGAAGTAGCTACTCAAAATCTTGCACAGATAGTCAGGCACCTTGATTCTGTGTAGCGCTTCGGCGATGGCTTCCAGCTAGCGCTATTAAAGGCATTCTTGACGTCTATCGTTATCACCGCACAATATCGATTACCTCTCCTCTGCTGCTTGTGTGCCTTATACGCACTGTCGATGACAATCCGAATTGCATCCACCGTTGACTTTCCTTTCCGGAACCCGAATTGGTTTGTTGACAAGCCATGCTCGTTCTCCGTGCACTTCATCAACCTGTTTAGGATGATCTTTTCCAACAGCTTGCCAAGTACATCCAACAAGCATATGGGTCGATACGATGCTGGTTCCCCTGGCGTCTTTCCTGGCTTTGGTAGTAGCACCAGCTTCTGAATCTTCCACCTGTCTGGAAATCTCCCCTCTTCTAGACAGTTCTGCAACACACTCCTAAAAATGTCGGGATACCTCTGCAGTGCCGCTTTCAATGCCACGTTGGGAATTCCATCCGGACCCGGAGCTTTGTTCACCTTCAGCCCTTTTGCCACTGACAAGAGCTCATCGTTGAAGACTCGTGTACCACCAGTTGCTCCTGCCACTTCATTGCCGTACGGTGTTGGTGGCCATGCCGTAGGGTCGTGCTGCGGGAAGAGACCATCCACGATCGTCTTCAGCTTGTCCGGGCATCCTTCAACCGGTGTCGCTTGACCCTTAAACTTTGCCATAACTACTCGGTAAGCGTTGCCCCAGGGGTTTGCATCGACATCTTGGCACAGTTCCTGGAAACAGCTGGACTTGCTTCTCCGTACTTCTCGTTTTAATGCGGTTCTGGCCGCCCGGAATGCCACCCTACGCACTTCTCTATCCGCTTCCGTTTTTGCTCGCTGAACTCGCCTTCTGGCTTTGAGACAACTAGCACGAAGGTTACTGATTGCCTCGTTCCACCAGTATACTGGGCGCCGTTTGTTTTTTGGCTTCGTCTTCCTCGGCATGGTGGTGTCACATGCCGCAGTCAGCCATGCTGTCAGCTCTTCCGCGTCCGAGGGGTGCTTTCCACACGCAGTGCTTCTGTAAAAGGTCGCTATCGAACTCCTTTGTCCTCCAGTTTCGTTCGTTCGTATTCATCCGTCGTACTGAAACTGAGTTCCCTTTGCCGATTGTGTACCTGATCGCCTGATGATCGCTATTTGTGTACTCCTCGCTCACTCTCCAATACATGTTTCTCATCAGCGACGGACTGCAAAAAGTAACGTCGATAATGGACTCACGACCATCTCTGCGAAAAGTGCTAACGGTGCCTTCATTGACCAGCTGAACCTCCAACTTTACTAGCGCTTCCAGAAGGCTGAACCCACGGGCGTTGGTACATCTGCTACCCCACTCTTCTGCCCAAGCATTAAAGTCTCCTGCGATGATGACAGGTCTCCGCCCGATCAAATGTACGGTTAGTTCATCCAACATCTGGTGGTATTGTTCCGCCGTCCATCGAGGTGGTGCGTAGCAACTGCATACAAAGACTCCGTTGATTTTGGCAATCACGAAGCCTTCATGCGTGCTCGAAACCACTTCTTGGATAGGATATCTACCCATAACATGTATGGCAGCCATTCCTGCTCTATCTACCACCCACCTGCCGTTTTCCGAGGGTACTCGATACGGTTCTGCAATGATTGCAACGTCGCACATGGTTTCCGTTGTTGACTGCTGCAACAGTTGCTGCGCGATGTCGCAATGGTTCAGATTTATCTGGATTATCTCGATCATTGTTGGCTCGCCCGCACTTTTTGATACACCGGGCATTTGTAGCTTCCCGTGATGTGGTCGTTGTCATCCTCGTTTGTACAGAGCATGCACCTAGGTCGCTTCTTGCAGTCACTAGCGATATGACCCTTCTCTCCGCACCTTCGGCACCGATCCGATCTGTCAGGACCCTCGCAGTTTCTCGACAGGTGGCCGAATCCCATGCACTTATAGCATCGTTCCATCTCTTTTGTGACTCGAGGGGTGACTTTTAGCGGACATACTGACCACCCAACTTTTACTTTACCTACCGCCAACAGTTTGTTGGCAGAGGCTGTAGCCAGACGGATCGCCGCCGTCTGCATGCCCCCGTATTTTTTTCTCAACCGGATTGTCATCGGCTCATCTCCTAGTTCACCTTGCACCTGCAGCGCACTTCTTACTTCGTCTACTGTTGTTACCTCATCTAGATCCCGGCACTCAACCACCGTCTCCTGTGATAAGGCCCTAACGTTTGCGCCGTCACCAAGAGACTTCTCGACGAGTGACTTGAACGTTGCGCTTTTGACCGAAGGATCTTTCTTTAATTCGAATAGCATGTCCCCCTTCTGGGTGCGCCTGGTTTTTATCACGTTTGCTCCTAGCTCCCTTAGTTCCGGATCGTCTTTAACTCTTCTGAGGATTTCAGCATGTGTTGTTGCCCCCTTCACTTCTACAACTAATGCATCTCCTTTCCATTTCTGCCGGTCCACTTTTTTCTTCTCTCCCTTCTTCCTAGCCTCTTCCATCTCCTGCTCTTCTTTTTTCTTCTCTTCCTTTTTCTTTTCCTCCTTTTTCTTCTTTTCTTCCCTCGTTTCGTTTTTCCGTGGCACGATTTGCCATTTACTACCCTTGCCTTCCATTGTCCCCACTTCACCGATGTCTTCTTTTTGTTTCTTGGACACTTCTTCCTCACCTGGTGTTTCGCGATCTCTTTTACCACCCGCACGATGGTTTACTGACATTTCCTTCACTTCTTTTTCGGCCTTTTCCGCCCTATTTCTCCAATCTTGCTGCTCACGTTCGACCGCTAACATTGTGGATTTAATGCCCGTCACTAGCGCCCGGATCTTGTGATGGACGTTATTTTTCCCTTTGATGAACTCATAGAGCTCATCAACCTTCTTTAACTTCCATCACCATGGTTCTGCCAAGCTGAAGGCCCTGCTGCTCTGGCTGAGTTTTGCCACTACTGGCTTTCGGCGTAAACAGCAGGCTCAGCCCAGGCCCGCCCGACTCTTCTTGAATTTCTTGCGCCCCTCCTATCTTGCTTCCACTAGCTACGGCCACTTTATTCGCCACTGGTGACCTTGGCAACATTCCACTTTTTGCAAACGGATTTGCTTTAACATGCGCGGTCTCTACATCACCACCTTCATCGCACGTATTTGAGGGTGGAGGATCATCCTCCTCCATCATTTTGCAAGACTACCGAAATCTTCACGGCCTGAACCTCGAAGAAACGATCACCTGCGACGGAACGCCACACAATCGCTGCCCTGATTTCCGCTGACGTGCGAACACGAATTCAAAGCGCGATCGAAGCACCAATTATATGTTCGAAACTTTTGAATATTTATTTTTTCCTTACGCCGCGAATTGAAAAAATAAATAAAAATGCACCAGCCTAGTTTTGGACCAGCTTATTTCTTCTACGCACTAGACCACCTCAAAGGATACTATCTCGGCAGATTTGTTTTCACTTTTTTCGCACTCGTTTTTCGTTGCTCCCGTATGGGAAACGCATTGACACGAGCCCCGCAAGCCCCCACCAGCTGGAAGGCAATCTTCTACCCATCCACTGCTATGGGTTGATTTGGCTAGGTGGGACACGAGCAAATGAAATTTACACTTGTTGCCTGCTCCGTACACAACAAAGCGCTACTCATGCACGGCACGGTCTAAACAATACGACGCCAGCCGGTATTACTGCCACGGCCCGTTGTAAAGACGCTTTTTATGCACTGTTTTGGAGCAAGATCAATTAAATGAAAATTTTGCACTGAATTTTTGCGGCTTCCGTTAGGAGAGATTTAAAAACTCAAGCACTAGTCGACTCCTTGATATGTGGGTAACACTTTCTACAGCACTTCGCTAATTAATTAGCCTGATTACACACGCGACGATGAAATAAACTTCGACCGAGTATAATCGCTACTATCTGTAACAGAGGCGCTCTCTGAGGATCTGTGTGTGTGTGTGTGTGTGTGTGTGTGTGTGTGTGTGTGTGTGTGTGTGTGTGTGTGTGTGTGTGTGTGTGTGTGTGTGTGTGTGTGTGTGTGTGTGTGTGTGTGTGTGTGTGTGTGTGTGTGTGTGTGTGTGTGTGTGTGTGTGTGTGTGTGTGTGTGTGTGTGTGTGTGTGTGTGTGTGTGTGTGTGTGTGTGTGTGTGTGTGTGTGTGTGTGTGTGTGTGTGTGTGTGTGTGTGTGTGTGTGTGTGTGTGTGTGTGTGTGTGTGTGTGTGTGTGTGTGGGTGTGTGTGTGTGTGTGTGTGTGTGTGTGTGTGTGTGTGTGTGTGTGTGTGTGTGTGTGTGTGTGTGTGTGTGTGTGTGTGTGTGTGTGTGTGTGTGTGTAGGTAGGTAGGTATTGTATGTGTGTTAAGAAACTTCTAATTCAGTTTCCCATGCAACTACCGAACCGATTTGAATGAAACGACCACCAAATGAAACATACAGTAGCCCTATATGTTGCTTTTGAATTTCGGAAATCGGTTCGCTGGTTCCGGAAAGTTCCTCGGAGAAACGTCAATTCTAATTCGGCCTAAAATCAAAACTCATCATGCGGCACCTCAAATTACATGAGAATTGAAAAATAAATCCTATGGTCATGATATCAAATCAAAAACTCCCGGGAAAGTGGCCAGATTTAGATTTGGTTCATCATGTGACACATCAAATAACACGAGAACTCGAAAATAAGTACAAAAGTGATGATATCAAGTTTCTAGGACCACAATGACCACATCCGGGTTCTTATTCATAGTACTCCCAGGAAAGTAATAAAATGGTCAGATCTCACGATAGGTGTATTAATTTATGTGTTTATTTTCATTTAAATTTATATGCAATGTGAGAACGAATTCATTGTAGCAACCAATTTGTGATTACGAATGGTTATTGCATGGTCCTCCGAATCATCCGGAATATGCGGAATATTTGAAGACTTTCGATCTAGAGTGATACGATTTTTACCATACATTTTCACAAAGAAAAAACATAGATTGCTTAGAAAACCGATTACTGATGCAATGCCCGGGATCTTTAAAGAGAAACAATGCTGCATCCTCACTCCTAGAAAAGATGCATTGCCACTTCATATTTTCAAACTGATAAATTTCAGTTATTGTTGTCATTTCATAGGTTAAATTTATTTCATTCATTTGCTGCGCCGTAGAAAGCATGCAGCATCCGTTTTGTTATTGTTTATCTTCGAGAAGTTGAAAATTAAAGCCCAAAAAATAGAATCTTGACTAGATGAGTTGAATGGTATATATCACTCGGTACTCCGGGCCTCGGAGCTTTTCCAAGCGATCTGTCACCCTTCTTTTGTAAAAAAAAGTTAAAAGAATGAACGCACATATTGGAATAAATCATAACACTCATTAAAATTACTTAACGTTAAATCTTCTGAATTTCTTTAATTGAATTTTACATGAAACTTGTAGTCAACATTTAAATATTAAAAACTCGACATTTATATGATTGATTTAAATAATAAGATTTATTTTTATATAAATACGAATTCTTTAAACTATAAGTCAATATTTTTCTTATAAAAACTTTCATCCAAAAATATTAAAAAAAAAATCAGTCAAAAGCTATAATTCTTTATAAAAAAAAATATTTCCTCACACCGTTTATTTGGACCACCCTATTTTAAAATGGAAAACCCTAATGACAAAATGAAAATTTCGAGTCATATATTTTTCGAAAAGAGACAAACCTATACTCAAAAAAATCGTCACGTTATTTCCACGTGAAATTTCACGTAACTTTCACCTGAACACGTAATCAAATCTTCTAGAATCAGGTGAACATTACGTGCCAGTGAATCGTACGTGAAAAATCACGTAACAATTATATGATTTTCACGTAGAATGTGGATTTACGTGGAAATCACGTAGTTCTTACGTGAATTCTACGTGTTTATTACTGGTTTTGGCAGTGGACGAAAATTGCGTGCGTTTCACGTGGATGTGACGTGTCGATTTTTTTGAGTGTACCTTTTATTGCAGAATTTCAAGATCCAGTTCGTCTTTTTGGTTTCGAATTGTTATCAAATTTTGCGAATGTTCCGGACTTTCCGGAAGACCATAACACGGCCACTTAGAGCCGCACATTGTTCTCCACATTGATTTGCTACTTTCATTTTATGTACAAACGGTTTTAAAAAGAACCGTATTGCTTCAGGACGAGACTAATGTATTTATCATTTTATCGGATGTTCTGAATACTCCAGGAGGCCATAGAATGGCCATATCTCAAAAGTGTGGCCTAATACGACAATTTAGATAACATATTTGAAATCAACGGCACAAAATTACTTGACAACTCATAACTTAGCTATGGAAATTCCATTTTTATACTTTTTCCGCCTTTTGTATGGAATGAATCACTGTGCGTTGGCTTGACGGAACCATTATGCCATTTTTTCTTTGATAAAATGAATGACGTAATGCTACGTTTAAGTAGGACTTAAACCGCTTACTCGCGTTTTATCCTAGGTTAAACTTGGTGTCATTTTCGGGTGATAGATTGGACATAGGAACATGGACATGGAATTCTGTAGTTTCTCCAGAGAGTTGTCGCCAAAAATTTGTGTGATATGGTAAGGGCTCTCTTTTTGTGTTCGTCCGGTTGTGGTTACCATTGGACGACGACGAGATACCAAAATATGTCGGAACAAAACAAAAACAAACTTATAAATAAAGCAAAAAAAAACAGATTAAAGTCTTATACTAAACATTTGGAGAAGCACATAAATCGACTGCATATAAAAAAGGCCGCGAGATCTCAGTACATCTTTCATAGAAGCATGGGTCTTGTCTTCCTTGATGACTCAAGGGTATTAGAAAGTTGTGTTCTGGTGGCGTAATTAACCGTACATTGGCAGACTGTAATGAATAAGAATTTAATAAATGTCTTACATACAATTCGTCTTCCTGTGCGCCCACTTTACGAGCGAGATGGCTTTCTTTTTGTCTGGGATTGACCAGTGTGATAGGAGCCATTCAAATGTGATTAAATGTGATATTTCGACCAGAACACTCTTCTTTTCCCTTAGTTTTGAAAGGGAATGAGATGAGCGTCTGCTAGGTTTCATCGACCGAAGAGCCTCAATCGAACTGAGCCTGTCCGAGAAAATGAAGTAATGGTCTGCGCGGTTTGTTGAAAATCATCTCCAACGCAAAGTAGAATGCTGCCAACTCAGCAACATAAACAGAACAAGGTTCCTGAAGTTTGTGGAAGGTGCAAGAGTTAGCATCGAAGACATCGAGTTCTTAATGTGGGCATTCCAAATGCACTTTGAATCAAACCAGACCCCGATGTATTTGATAGACAACGATTGGGTAATGTTTCTGCCGAAAAGATTAATCTGTAATTGGGCTGTGTTTACCGGATTGACATAAGGTCTGTATCCGCAATAATCCGGACACCTCAAAACATGAATAAAACATAAATTTCGCATTATATTCCCGTCGTAGTTGTTTATTTCAGATTCATGGAATGTTTTTTAACAATTCGTGAAGACAAAACATAGTTATTCGGTATTTGCATAAAATTTTCGAACTTTGCGCTTAACTCCGTCCATTAGGGTTTGAACAGACTCTTCAGAAATCGTAGAAGCCGTCTTTGTCCAAATTTGCTGGAAGTATTTGATGTCTTTGATTCCTTCTTTCTTTCCAGAAAGCTTCCGCTTCATCAGAGCCCAATATCTCTCGATTGGTCGTAGCTCTGCGCAAATTGAACAATGTTCACTTGATTTGCTTGGTACCACTCCATCACAGTTTTAGCATAGTAGCATGATGCCAAATCGGGCCAGAACAAAGGTTTTTCTTTCTGACTTTTGATGAAGGGTAGCAATCGCTTCTGCAGACACTCTTTCTGATAGATCTCCTTGTTGATTGTGCCTGTAGTGACGAAAAATAGCTTACTACGTGCAAATAGCTTGCCACACAAGGTATTTTTTTGGAAAATTTCGATGCCTTCTTCGTTCTGAAATCCTCAGCTGTATCATTTTTGGCCATAGCAGAATAAAAAGCCATCCCTGGAAGCTGCTTGAAATCCTCCAGGACATAAGTTTCATCGTCCATAACAACGCATGAAAACTTCGTCAAATATTCGCAGTACAAACGTCGAGCCCGTGATTTTGCTGCCAAGTTCTGTTTGTCGTTGCGATTTGGAACTGTCCCAAACGTTGTTTTGATTTTTGGACAAAACCAGACGACATCCCTATTTTACGAGCCACCGTTCGAACGGAGAGATTTGGGTTTTTCGTTAATATCCTTTTCACCTTTCGGTCCATGACAAGATCAGCGCGTCCAATGTTTTTGTCACTTATCGATTTCTTCTCCACCGTCAAACGTTCCGAAAATGATTTGAGCACATCGTGAACAGTGGATTTAGGCAAATCCAATGTTTTTGCAAGGTCCCTTATTGACAAGTCAGGATTTGCCGTACGCCCGTACAAAATTCGCTCGCGACTTGTTTTTCTTTCGTCGCCATCTTGAATACTAAACATAAAATGTAAACATCAATCATAGTCTTTTTCATCATAGACTTGCAGCTATACCACAGTGAAATTTTTCATTCCTACGTGCAATATTTCAAAGGTTACAATGATTTGAAGGTGTCCGGAATAATGTGGATACAGATTTTAATGACGAAGTACACACAACCGTATGACAGCTTAGTGTCGGCTTTTAGGTAGAAGCAGCATCGAAAGCCATCGGACGGCAGTCAATGGACAGTTGCAAGTACAAGCGGTCGAACACGTATTACGATACAATGGCGACGAGGATGAAGATCAGTAAAATTTATTTTTTATTTTTGAAAAGTGATTTAAAATAGTGTCCGCTGTTTCAAAGAAAATTGTTAAATTAAATAATTAGAAATGCTTCGAACTGAGTGATATTAACTGAGACAATGAAGCAGTGAAAAAAACACGTGTGGCATAATTCAATCAAATTCAAAATGCTTGTTTATATTTCTGTGTTTATGTTTCTGTGCGTTACTGTTAAAAAAAGAAATCCGAGTGATAAATCCACTATATCGAGGAAAGCTTCCGAGAGATCACGGCAGCAAATGAGATAAACGTTGATGAGGAGAAATATAATTTTCTGCTAACACTAGTCCAAAACCGGGCTAGACTGGAGCTTGCCCTTCAGAATCGCCCAGAATTTTTCTATTGGCCGTAGTTCTAACGGGTTCGGCTGATTTGTCTCTTTTGGCCCAAAAACAAAACCGTTGGCTTAGTGGCCACTCCATCACCGGTTTAGCGTAATGGCACGATGCCAGATCCGGCCAAAACAGACCTTCGTCGGACCGGAGGAAGTACAGCAGGCGCTTCTGGAGGCATTCTTCCTTATATATTTGCCCGTTGATGGTGCCGGTCGTTATGTATGGCCTGCTGAATTTGCCGCACCCACAGATCGCCAGCCAGCCACACCAAGAACTTCTTGGTAAATTTGTCGACCTTCTTCTTCCGGAAATTCTCCGGAACACTTCAGGCCGGGGATCTGATTGGTGTCCGCTTTGATGTACGTCTCGCCGTCCATTAAGAAGCATTTCGCCAACACCGACCATTCGCGGCACAGCTGGCGCAGGATTTGGACACCGTATTCTGTCTATCGGATCGGTAATGCGCCTTCCTTTCCTTGAAGACATGAAGTCCGTCCAGCTTTACCTTCTTGGCTCGTCCCGTATCGAATGGTTCGGATGGCGCTTGAAATAATTCCTTACTTCCGTTGCCTTCACGGGGTCGGTCGTTTTCGCTTTTCATCCACCGCCAGCTCGCCGCTGGGTCGCCTGGGTCTTCTTGAATGACACGAGACACGGTCGAATTGTCGATTCCCAACTGTTTCGTGATCCATCTGAAGGACGTCCATTTTTTGTCGAAGCACTTCTTGCTTGAAGCCATCTCGATAACCACTTGAAAGATTGTGACTATAGTTAATGCCTGGTACAGACATACAACGTACAGCGTTGTACTCCTTTAGTCTAGTACGTGTTTTTTTGTACTGGATTAAAGTATTTGACAGTTCGTACGACGGTCAGCGTTGTATGTCTGTCCCAGGCATAAACTCGTAAATTATATAAACATTACACTCTAAACTGGTATTACCAAGAATTTAATTAATATTTACCTATGCAAGATAAAGTGATACACAAAATGTGGCAGCGAAATCACTGGCTCGCAAGCTTTATTCGCCCATACGCAAAAACTATGTTGCGTAATTGATGATGAAACCGACATAAAGGCTAACTTTTAGCAGATTCCAGGTCATCGGCTCTACAATGCAAAAGACAAATTTGGTGTCCCAGAGCATCAATGGATGCAAACAATCTCGAGTCCCTTCCGTTGTTGAGGTCGCACAAGAGCCTACCAATTTGTTGGCTTGAGTTGGCGTCATACTTACCTTACCAATCAGACCAAGGCCGGTGTGGCCTCTGCTGTACAAAGAAGTTGTCTCCATTGTAGTCGGTCCATGGCCTCGCTGTCTGCGGAGATTCCGCAGGTCGCCTTCTAGTTGATCGATCCCCTTGTTCGTTGAGAAACATTTTAACTGCGTTGGCGTCCGACATTCTTACGGCATGCCCAGCCCATCGTAGTCGACCGATTTTAGCTATGTGTGCGATGGAAGGTTCTACCAGCAACTGATGCAGTTCGTGGTTCATTCGCCTCATCCACGTTGCGTCTTCCATCTGCACTCCACCGTAGATAGTACGCCTCCACTAGCAATGTCCATGTTTCGTGGCCGTAGATAACTGTCGGTCTAATTAATGTCTTGTAGATGGTCAACTTTGTAATAGGCGAACTTTGTTTAATCTTAGCGTCCTCCGGAGTCCAAAGAAGGCACGATTGCAATCCATAATGCGCCTTTGCATTTGTCTGCTGTTCTCGTTATCGACGGTCACCAAAGAGCCCAGATACAAAATTCTTCTACTACCTCGATTTCATCACCGTAGCTTTAATGTCGTAGTAGGAGGCTAAGATTGTCTTCTCGTGAGCCTCGTCCCTTCATGTATTTTGTTTTCAACGCATTATTCACAAACCCAATTCTACCAGCTTCATCCTCAAGTCTGATGTACGTTTCCGCCATCATCTCAAAGTTACGTGCTACTTGGCGTCATGGGACTACTCAAAACAAGTCCTGGAAAGGTATGAGAAAAATGAGGTCAACAAGAACATTAATCCTCCAAATTCCTCAGAACCAACGAATAATATAGGGCTATTATGAAGCAAACATCCTGAGACAAAATCCCACAGGGTTTGAGCTGTTTAGTGGAATACCTGTAACTAAAGGGCGATACGGTCAAAATTTGGTCAATATCAACTTGACATATTTCTTTCAATTTTGCATTTAAAAAACCTGAACACCCCTCATTTTGAAGGTGTGTGTGTGTAGAATGTTGCTCCTATTTTGATTTTGGAATTCACTCTTCAGTTGTCAAAATGCCGTCCAAGCAAGAAGAGCAGCGTATCAAAATTTTGCTCGCGCATCGCGAAAATCCGAGCTACTCGCACGCAAAGTTGGCAAAATCGCAAAAAGTTGCCAAATCAACCATAACAAATGTAATTAAAGTGTATGGGGAACGTTTGTCGACAGCCAGGAAGTCTGGATCGGGGGGAAATCGAAAACCGGAAGCCGCTGAGACGACAAAGAGAGTTGCCGGTAGTTTCAAGCGAAACCCTAACCTATCTCTCCGAGATGCCGCAAATAAGCTGGGTGTATCGTCTACAACCGTGCATCGAGCCAAAAAACGAGCCGGACTATCGACTTACAAGAAGGTAGTGACTCCAAATCGCGATGATAAACAAAATACGACGGCCAAAGCGCGATCCCGGAGGCTGTACACGACGATGCTGACGAAGTTTGACTGCGTGGTAATGGACGACGAAACCTACGTCAAAGCCGACTACAAGCAGCTTCCGGGACAGGAGTTTTATACGGCAAAAGGAAGGGGAAAGGTAGCAGATATTTTCAAGCACACGAAACTGTCAAAGTTCGCAAAGAAATATCTGGTTTGGCAAGCCATCTGTACCTGTGGCTTGAAAAGCAGCATTTTCATAGCTTCCGGGACTGTCAACCAAGAAATTTACGTGAAAGAGTGTTTGAATAAACGTCTGCTGCCTTTCCTGAAGAAACACGGTTGTTCCGTACTGTTTTGGCCGGATTTGGCATCTTGCCATTACGGTAAAAAGGCCATGGAGTGGTACGCCGCCAACAACGTGCAGGTGGTTCCCAAGGACAAGAACCCTTCCAACACGCCAGAGCTCCGCCCAATTGAGAAATACTGGGCTATTGTCAAGCGGAACCTAAAGAAGACCAAAAAACTGCTAAGGACGAGCAGTAGTTCAAGGCAAACTGGCTTTCTGCGGCGAAGAAGGTGGACAAGGTGGCTGTACAAAATCTGATGGCAGGAGTCATGCGTAAGGCCCGGCAATTCGGATTTGGAAAAGCGGAAGCCTAACTGAATATTTTTCCTGAATTTTATACTAATTGAACTTGAAAAAGAAATTTAATTTGATTTTTTAAATAAACGATTTCACCGATTTACACGCGTTTTCCCTTGACCAAATTTTGACCGTATCACCCTTTAGAAATGAGAAGAAAAATTAGTATTTTCCATTTAACTCCAACTACCTTCGCTTATCTTGACAGATACGCGTATTTCGTCTACAATGTGCAGACTTCTTCAGTGCCTCGTACTAATAACTTGACGCAGTCGAATTATTAGTACGAGGCACTGAAGAAGTCTGCACATTGTAGACGAAATACGCGTATCTGTCAAGATAAGCAAAGGTAGTTGGAATTAAATGGACAATACTCATATTTTGCTCATTTCTAGTTATCCTAAGACAGTCAAAATAGACCAAGTATTCAAAAAAGCATAGGCCAATGTACAGAAACTCATCAGTTTTATTGTTGTAAAAATTTCATGGAGGGTCTTATGAGGAAAATAAGAATATTTGGATTTGGACTGCAAGTTGATTGAAGTGAAAATGACAAAACTGGCAAAGACAGATTTTTGGAAAATCGCTATGTGTGTTGCAATTTTAACCTGGACTACCTATATTTGGTGTAACTCGCAGATTTTGCAGAATGATGCTAAATTGTATTATACTTAGTTGCTGTAAGCTTTTCGAACACTATGTGTTGAATATGTGTTGAATATGTGTATTTCATTGTTTGTTATTTCCAAATATAGTTTCATATTATCAGATTAAATAAGCACTTTTGTAATTTTCATAATGAAGGAAATGTCGTTTACGTATAGTATGAATTAACAAATTGCCAAGATGGGAGCTTTGTAAAACATCTATAGACATTTAAAAGGGTAATGGGATCGGTTTCCATCGAATTTTATTATTTTCTGGGGGCTTGTAAGGTATGATTCAAACCGGGCTCTGGTCCCATTTTCTGTAATTTAAATAGTAGCATTGACATATCACTAAGTCAAATGATTTGCTAAAATCTGTGGTAGTTAACTATGGTGGGGGCAGAGAATATATATTAATCAAATTAATCAACATCCACACCACCGTCCATCGTATCTCATCGGGAAGCAGCTTTATCGACCTCTTTCTACCCTAGATGACAGAAACAATAGATAACCCGATACAATAGAATGCACAACACATCACAACAATTGACACAACCATTCACAGCCAACGCTTGAAGCATACCCAGTGTCGAAAATTGATTTTCTATACCACAAGAAGCCATATTATTTGAAGTCTTACTAAACACTCAAGCTCGAACCCTATTGTGCCTATCCTCGTAACAGGTAGCAGATGCACTATTTCTAACCTGATACCTGATACAACCCACCTGCTAGACTACCCACATTCTCGCTCTTATAATCCCATCAAAGGGCAAGCGATGATTCATACTGTCGCCTTCTTCTATTCTCCCAACCCATTGCAGGTATCAACAACAACGTTGACATCAAGTTCACACGCACCACCACCACCTTGCTTGGTTCCCCTTGCTAAGTCGACGGAAAGCGACTATGTAGAAAACAAAAACAACCCCTGGGAAAAGGATGCCATCCCGGATTGGCAAAATAACACCACCCAGACACCAACCCACTAAGCCCAAGCTTTCCTCCCGAAAATTCACCGAACCCTATTATGTACTTGTATACTGTGTTCGGGTTCTAACCGGTTACATAGTGGCATCAAGTGGCGTATCCGAGGGTTAGTGGTGTGCTACTAATTTGATAATGCATTCACAACAGACTCATGCTTCCGATAATCAATCCTTATCAATGACAATAATACTTGCTTACCAATTGCCATTTCCCTTCGAACCCTAGCTGACTACAACGCTGAGAATCGAACTTCACGCGCGTGATTCTCACGATATTGCACGAACCGGAGCACCCGAGTGCGGCCGGCGTTGTACTTTGGATCATTCATTCCTTCCAAGCGTGAGTCAGTGTTTTGCTGTCCGTAGATCGGGATAGATACTAACTCGTCGCGAACACTTGACTTGCTCCAGTATGCATATGCAAAATCGGTTCCGTGCAGTAGCAGCATCCCGCGTGTGACCTGTCTAGACACAGCCAGCTGTGCTATGTGCCACAGCTGAGAGAAGAAACATTTCCTATAATCTCCTCCATCGAGGGTGAACCGAGAGTGTGCGTGTACATTGGACAGCATCCAATATAGTGATTTCGGCTGTAATCACGGAGAGCATGAATCTGTTATCAACTGGAGCATGAAGACTGGCAGTGGTGACGGTCGGTAGAGGAACAATGATTTACCACGGCTTATACCGTCCCGTTTTGCGTGGGTGGAGTAGATTGCAACCTTTGCGGCTGTTTGTCTGACCCGGAGGGAGGTTATTTGCATGAAAATTGGATCCCCGATTGATGATAGCGGGAGCGCAATAGTTGGATACACTTCATAAACGAGCTGATGTAACTTCATCATGCGGATAATGAGTGCTAGCTAGCGAAAAACGAGGATGAGTCATGAGCTGTGAAAAACGTCCGTTCTACAGAGTGTCCGTTCGCCAGTGATTTGCCGAGTGAAAACGTTTTTCCAACCACCGACTGCGGCTTATGTGCTTATGGAGATCAGTTCTTGGGTTGCTCAGTGAACGTGCTTAATTTGGAGAGTGAAGAAAATTTCAAGTGTTTGAAGTGATTCAGCTGAATGTAAACACAATTTCTGTGTACATAGCGTGAATAATTAATTGACGGACGATATAGCAGAAGCTCACTGTTTGCAAAGGGATTGAAGCAAGTTGTCGTTATAAAAGTACTAATTTAATTACATTTTACCGTTAAAATGCCGGCGAGTGATTACGTGATCATCAAGGTTTGTTCCCCCCATTACATTTGCAACATTATGAAACTCTAAGAGCCACCATAACTACTGATGCTGATTACTTCTAGACTCGTTATGTTTATCTGCAGCTTGGTAGTAAATAAAATATAGGAACGCGATGAAAACCATTTCACTGGCCAGTTTAATTAAACGGTGTTGAGAATGTGTTTCGGAAAGTTCGTCTGTCCCGTTTGGATTATTGAACAATAAAGTATCCAGAAATAGAAACACACGCAACAAGATGAAAATCGGTGCAACGAGCTTTGGATAGTTTTACAATATCTTCTCCCTTTTCTCTGCTTTTTTCTTGGCATTTATAAGCTTACTGTTTTTCACAATTAATGTATTACCTGCACCAACTTAGTGTTCCAAATCAGTGGCGTCTTGTCTGCATGTTGTTAGTTGTTGTACTAAACATTTACATTAGCTTAAAAATAGTAGAACCTACGGGAAATACTGCTCGAGTATTAGTACACGAGGTCTGCATATTGTACAGGGTGTCTCACAATAGGTGTCACTAAAACAAAATGGGATTACAGCAAACCAAATCAACCAAATCATAGCATTTATTTTTGATTTGAAAGATACATGCTATAGAAATAAACCAAATTAATTCAATTCAAGTCTCTCGCCCTTCTCCTTGATAACATTGCGCAAACGATTTGTAAACTCACCGCACCTGGCATGCACGATTTCCTGAGTAATTTGGTACCAAATATCAACCAAATATTTCTTGAATCGATCTAAAGTAAGCCCTTTCGTAGGGCCTATATGTTGAAGTATATAACCCCAAACAAAGTAGTGAAGTGGGTTGTGATCCGGGGAAGATGCAGGCCGAGCACCACGCTCGTGTCTTCTTTGCCTTGTGAGCTGGAGCTGATTCCTGTTGGAAACAATGTGGTGTATTCCCATACAGCGTTGAAGCATGAGAAAACAGATGGTTCTTCAAAACCTGCTCGATGTAATATTCAGTGTTGATTTTTACGTTAGGTTCTATGAAAAGAAGACGAAGTGTTCCTTTTCGTGAAACGGCTCCTTATGATTTTCGATACGTTCTGATAACGTTCTACAGCTAGTTTATCTTTTGGAATATTGGCAAGACTTTTGCCATGCACACGATCATTTTGTTGATTACGACTCCCCTGCATTTGGGTCAAAATAAGGCAAAGTTGGGAGATTGAAAAGGCGTACGAACTTTCGGTTTTGACGAATCAATTAGATTATTACTCAAGATTTCAAAGATATAAAATTTGAAAATGGCGGCTACAAAATGGCGATTTCTTGAAACCATGTTTTTCAATTTAACTTCAAGCCCCGGACTTGATCTATTAATCGGATTCCCTCCATCAAATAACTGTTTGAAAGGTTATAATTTTTTGTACGGCTAGCAGAGTCCTTTAACTGTCAGGGGTTTCTCCTATTTTTTTTCTAGTTGCGGTAAGTTAACTCTGATTGTCGTAAGGGAACCTGATGTAAGGAGTGTATCGAATATAAGCTATCCACATACATTTGCGTTGTACGCATGTATTTGTGATGGTTTTTTTATGCTCTGAACACTGCATGCTGTGCGTTTGACTGTCAGCTTTCTTTTGTTTACTTGTTTGTGCGGTTCAAATTCTGCGATTTCAAAATGTCGCGTATTGAAAAGGAAGTGAAAATGAAGGTTCTGGACACATGGCTAAGTGAGAAGGGTATTACTATGCGAAAATTGGCGAAGCGGTTTGGAACTCATCATGCGAGTGTTAAAACCATCATTAATAAGTTTGGGGAGCACTATTCTTTGGATGAGCTACCAGGAAGAGGCAGAAAACCCGGTTCTTCCAACCCGAAACTGGAGCAGAAAGTGGTATCTCTAATCATGAAGAACAAATGAATGTCAATACGTGATTTGGCCAAAAAAGCAGGAACGAGTGTCGGAATGATCCAGCGTATCAAGAGGTGAAACCACCTGAAGACCTACAAGAAGCAGAAAATCTCGAAACAAAGTGCAGAACAGAAGAAGCGAGCAGCAACAAGGGCCCGGAAATTCGCGTCTTTTGCAGCGTCCGGATGCATGTGTTTTGATGGACGATGAGACCTATGTAAAGGAGGACTCAAAAACCCCTCCAGGTCCACAATACTTTACTGCCGTCGTTGGGGAGGATGTGAGCGATGCGAACAGGTCGATTCAAGTGAAGCAATTCGGTCGAAAGGTACTGGTATGGCAAGCAATATGTTCCTGTGTTTTGAAGTCAACCAGTTTTTACACTACCGGAACTATAAATGCGGAAATCTATTGATCTGAGTGTCTCCAGAAGAGATTGTTGCCTTTATATAAGAAGCATAGTACACCTCCACTGTTTTGGCCGGATTTAGCGTCGGCTCACTATGCCAAAACCACTCTCAATTGGCTTGCGGAAAAGGGTGTAGATTTCGTTGAGAAAAATATCAATCCACCAAAATGCCCTCAGCTTCGACCCATCGAACGTTACTAGGCAATCGTGAAGAGGGTCTTCAAGAAGACTGGTAAGGCAGCTGGGAACATGCAGGAGTTCAAAAAAATTTGGACTCAAGCGTCCAAAAAATGCGATGCAACACTTGTCCGGAACTTGATGAAGAGCATTCGATCCAAAGTTCGAAAATTCGTAAAGGAATAACTTAAATTTCATCCGGTCTTCATTATGTTCAAGTTTAACATCGTACAATAAAGGATCAGTTTTGTGTATGAATAAAACATCGGTTTTCAACATAATTTGAAAGAAAGTTTGTGGATAGCTTATTTTCGATACACTCCTTAACTGTTCTCAAAGACAGTACTTTTGAAATGCATATTCAGCATATTTATTTGTTCATCGCAATTTATATTTTTAGAGCTGTGGGAAACAGCTTTTTATTGCTAGTCTTAACATGTTGATATAAACGCTTAAACATAGTCACTATACATCAATCGAAAAAATATGTATGTCAAACACTGTTTACAATACTCGTGGACGGTATTACGGCAATGGTGCTGTTTAATCGTTGTAATGCGAAATTAACATTTAACTGTATGAACTTTGTATTATAATGTTTATATATAGTATATATTCATATGTCACTTGCCCGTGTACTTACCAGTTTCGAACTCTGCACCTTCACCACAAGAACGGTGACTATATCCTCAGATCCATATCAGCTGTGAGGAATTCCAATACCCGTATTCAAAGTGTTCAAACCATATTTTAGTTCTAATAATGCTGAAGCTCTTTACGAACAGGTTCATACTGTTTTGAAAATCAGTGTTTCCGAGATTCTTATAGTCTAAACATGATCACCATCCAATTTTCGTTGTTATCTGTGCCGTGCTCGGATTCATTTGTTATATATTTTTTAAACTACATTAATATCAATTTCATTTTTAACTGTTGTTACAGATTGTTATATTTATCATTGCTACATTAATGAATTTCCTGTAATTAAAATCCAATAAGACCGGGAATTGAACACCTGCTCTTCTGCTCAGTGGAATTTATATTGTTTATTTGAAAGTAATTTTGGGCAGCACTGTCAAGTACGCGAATCTCCGAGTATAGATTCCTCAAATAAGCTTCATACTTTCTCAGATTTTGTTTTCAATAGTAAGTACAGCTTTTCTTAATTTTTTTCAAAATCCTTCGAAATATTTTGAAATTTAAATGCTCTGCTCGATAAAATGGATGGTATTCCTTTCATTTCGTTTGATAGCTCAGGCTCAACTCAAGAGCTCAAGCTCAAGAACTCCATATAAATAACTGCATATATGCTGCATACTCTGTGCCACTCAGGAAATTATCCCTACAATCGGAACTATTAACCACAAAGCCATAAGAGATCGTATTAAAAGATTATTGTTGCATTGGTCGATAAAAGCATGCCTCTTCTACACTTTCAATTGACATCACTTATCAAGCGTGTATAGTGGGATTGTGGCTCGGCTCTGGATGCCGAGGTTCATCGTTCGCATCCCGATTGCAACTTTTTTTTTCTTGCGAGGAAAATATTCATACGATCGTCATACGATTTCTTTGCATAAGGGAATCGTATAAAATTTGCAAAAATATCTTCTGGCAAATTTCCATACGATATTCGAATGAAATTTTCTCGATTTGTTCGCTCAATGTACTTATACATCATTTTATACATCTATAATCACTCAGCTGTATAGCGGCTAAGGTATTTCTAATATAAAGGCTTTTGAAAAGCTATTACAAAGCCAACAAATAAAACTATGTAAGAGAACACAGAATGATAATTCAAAAGCTTAACCGACTATTTTATTAGCTACATACACAAGCTGTGTAAATGCAGACAAACATTGTTCGCATAAGAGCTTTCTTTTCAAAGTATGCAACCTAAAGCTAAATGTTGTGTTAAAGCTGTGTTTAATGTAATGCATAAGAACTGTATCGATTTTTTAATTCTGCTTATAGTTTATTCAGCTTCACTTGCTTTTATTCAATTATAAAACAGCTTTTAAGTTCTTAACTTCGGCTTAGGCAACTAAAAATGTTAGTTGGGCTCTCTTGTCTCTTGTCGGGCGTAGTCGCGTAGCATAAATACTCGATGTCCATGCAAGCACATCATCAAACACGACTCAAACGCTTGAAGCTTGCTCAAATCTCAAGCTACAGTTGAATGCAACTCGTCGTTTCACGCAATTCGTTTCCTACCGCCTCCCTGCCACCGACGATTGTTAGTCGCTTCATATGTAGCCACCGTAGATTTTTGAGCAGCGTTCCAGTATACCAGACCATAACGCTGCCATAGCGATGGAGGATTGGGGGCTCAGCTGAACATCCGTAACCACGTGGGCACAACGGGGGCTGGAGATGAGGTGACGGTGACGAATGACGAACTTATTGGGATAGTCACTAAATGTGAACAAAGCGCCGGGACCGGATGGTATTCAGAATCTGGCCATCAAGACGGCTATCTTGCTGGCTCCGAAATGTTCAGGGTGGTCTGCAAAGGTGTCTGCAGGGTGGTCTGCAAAGGTGTCTGCAGGGTGGCAAAGGTGTCTGAATGAGGGCGTCTTTCCGGACACCTGCAAAATTAAGACCCTAGTGTTGCTACCAAAGACCCCTACCAGGGGATCCATCCAGACGTTAATGCCTATTGGATACAGCGGGTAAGGTGCTCGAGAGAGTAATCCTCAGCAGACTGACAAAATACAGTATAGGGGGTCTGTCTAATCATCAGTTTGGCTTCCGCAAAGGGTAGTCGACGGTGGATGCCATCCTGTCCGTCACCAAGACGGCTGAGGTGGCAATCCAGCGCAAGAGGCGAGGAGTACGATACTGTGCAGTGGTCACCCTTGACGTGAGAAATGCATTCAATAGCGCCAGTTGGGTGGCTATCGCCGACTCGCTCCAGCGTCTACAGGTTCCTGGGTACCTGTACAAGATTCTCGGAAGCTACTTCCAGAATCGCGTACTGGTATACAATACAGAGGCAGGCCAGAAACGTGTCCAGATCACCGCAGGCGTCCCACAAGGTTCGATCCTGGGTCCGGTGCTATGGAACACGATGTACGACGAGGTACTGCGGCTTGAGTTCCCGAGCGGGGTGAAGATAGTCGGGTTCGCAGACGACATCACCCTAGAGATATGTGGTGAATCCATCGAAGAGGTCGAGTTAACAGCCTCACACTCCATTGGCATTGTGGAGAGATGGATGAGCTCCAGGCAATTGGAGCTAGCCCACCATAAGACTGAGGTCACGGTGGTGAATAATAGGAAATCGGAGTAACATGCGACGATCAGTGCAGGTAACTGCACAGTGGAATCGAAGAGGTTCTTGAGGTATCTTGGGGTTATGATCGACGATATGCTGTCCTTTGTCAGCCACGTCGATTACGCCTGCAAGAAAGCCTCAATGGCTATATCGGCATTATCCCGCATGATGTCGGATAGCTCGGCGGTGCAAGGGAGTAAGCGTGAACTCCTGGCCAGTGTCACCCTGTCCATACTTAGGTACGGCGTGCCGGCATGGATCATCGCCATGAGTACCAAGAGCTACGTAAGTAAGCTAGAGAGTACGCACAGGCGTCCTAGCGGGGATGATGCCAATAGGCATGGTCATAAAAGAGAACGTAGAGTGCTTCGAACAACGTAGAACAAGAGGTATTCGAAAGCCCACTAGAGCCGCATCTATGGCAAAGGGAATTGAACAACTCCACCAAAGGTTGGTGGACCCACCAACTAATCCTGGAACTATCAGGGTGGGTTGGTAGGCGACACGGTGAAGTGAACATCCACTTAACGCAGATTTTGTCAGGCCATGGCTGCTTTAGACAATATCTCCACACATATGAGCGTGAACAGTCCTACGCATGCACCAAGTGCGAGGGAGTTGAAGAAACCGCGGAACATGTGTTCTTCGCATTCCCTTGCTTCGACGGCGCGAGATCCTTCATGATAGCCGTAAGACCGGGATATCTGGGACGCGGTATGCATAGCAGCGATTGTGTTCGATCTCCAACAAAATTGGCGAAACGACCAACGGCGGGTCGCAGGGACCACCTAACTATTGAAGCCCTAAGTAGTTAGACATAGTGGGATCTTAACAAGCATAATAGCCCCCTCCCCCGAAGTAATACCGCAAGGTGGTTCAAGGGAAGGTCCAGGGCTTAAGGCACTGGTGGGTTTTTAGTGGGTCGAGAAGATGGCATATCCGCATCCCCCACACCCTGAGTTCTTCAGAAGTCTGGTTGCAGATTTTCCTTCCCGTCTAAAAAAACACCTCTAGTCCATCGCTTCAAGCTCGTGTCGATGTCACTATCACTCTTTCGCTTTCACTATCGGCATACCTTCTTCATTAAGCTTCACTCGAAAACGCGCATTTTTCGCTTTTCCGGTGATATTCTGGTCGGAAAATAAATGGCCAATGACCTCTTTTCACTTGAACCACAACAGGACACTGTTTTCTTCAATTTTCAGCCACTTTCCTCCACTTTTTCTTCTCTAGAAGAGCAGAACACCAAGCAGGTCTGACTCGTACGTACGCCAAAACAGAGTGCGTAACAATCTGAGACCACTGCTCTATGCTTCGAACTGAACAACTCTCGCAAATTGGAAGCAACATCTGGCATCTAGTAGAGAAAGGTTTGCTTTACCGTGTGGTATACTAATATATCAAAGAAGTCTTGAGATTCATAAAATATGGACGTTTAAAGTCATTGTTTACTATTAGCTTTAAGGCCATTCTCATGAATTACTCGGTAAATGATATCTATTGTAACCAATCATACTTCCTATGGTACACATACCCAAGTAACAATTTTGGTTTTATAAGGGTTCTGAAGAGCATGAATTAGACTTCAAGAATGCTATAAAACCATGATAAAACCAGCAATGTTCCTTGGGATAGGGAAGGTCCATTAATTATGGCACGCAGTAAGGACGAGGGGGGAGGGGGGTTGGGTAACGTAACAATCCATACCCAAAAAATTTTGAAGGTCCATACAAAAACCGTGACAAGGGGGGAGGGGTCATAAAAAGTCACTTTTTGCGTGACATAATTAATGGACATTCCCATACACATACTTCATCTGTGTTTCTCAGAATGTTCTATTTAGCAAATGAATATTATGTGGAATAAGTATTTTTACCGATATACATAAGTGGGTTATTTCCCGTGTACAGAAGTACTAAAATGACATAAAATGATGAATTCAACATGAAACTTTATGAAGATGGAATTGACTACCCCCCTGGTCAAATTCTTAGTTGCTTGTATAACCATTTTGACATTTTGCCGCCTACTATTTATACCACTCAAAATATCTGAAACGGGATCAATTTCTTGAGTACCATACTGCCCGTAACCGCATATCAGTCCCATATTGAAAAACAGCAAACCGAGAAAACGATCATTCAAGTTGGGAAAGCATTTTTCTTGATTCAGTCTGTTTGGCGTACTTTTTTACTCTATATTTTGATAGTTTATATGTAATAGTATACATTGTTTACTATACAATCAAAACAAAATGCAGTTATTTTGTCTATCAAGCGTAAATGTAACCGCATACCAGTCTCATTCTGGTCGTTCAACATTATCGCACTGACGCGGCATGCTTTGTCATGGGGTTCGTTCAAATATAGACTAGACACCTTTCGACCATTTTAACTCTCCCGTCACCATGTATTATATACATTAGATATGTTGTGAAAAAATGCAAGATTTTGGTCGATTTTCATTTTTTTTCTTGTCGGACGAGAAAGAAAAGGATCATGGATATTCGATTATGTGAGCGAATCCTTGTTTTCAAATGCAGATCAAATTATAAAGCACTTGTGATGAAGCAACATGTGGAAGTTTTTCAGTGGATAATGATCCACAAGATGGTGCAGCTTTAGATGCTCCATCTTCTAATGCGGATCAAAAAAAGGTCCGTGATTTATCGAAAGATGTTTCACGTTTTGAACATGCGGATCATGAATCGGATAGTAGCTTTTTTGCAACAGAGACGGAATCAATGAACACCGGAACATCAAAATCGCGGACAAAAAACAACCTCGGCATCGTGACTTTGCAGAAAGGCAGCGCACGTCGTAATTTTGGAGAATTTCGGATGCGTCAAGGAGTGCGGCAATTTGGTTTCTAAAGATGACAAGATGGAAGAAAAAAGCCTCCCGGAGCTTGGACGCGGCCGGTCAAAGGCAATTCATTCGGGAAAGGGTTCAGCGTTGAACCATCGAAAAACGTAGTCGTAATTTTTTCATTGACGATAGAAACATCAGAACATCCCAAAGAGAATCCACCACGAAACAGTACTTGTAGTATAGGCAAGCAATATCCAGAGCATATTCTGTTGAGCAAAGCAGTTCGCTTAATGGGATTCCGTTAAGCCTGAACATATGGTACTAGCGGTTGACAGAAGGTAGGTTTTAAGAAATCATCACTGTATGAATTTTCAGTAAAGTAAAAAAAGCTTAGCTTCACAGGTCATACGGCACCTCATTTAAAAGGATTGAAATCGAACGTCTTCTCACAGCGGCTCATTGCTTCCAGTGATACAATTGCTCCCGCAGGCAAGTACACACGCTCCATGCCAGTTATTGCGTGTCTATGGAATGAATCGGTGAGTGGTCGTTCCTTGAACGACATAGCTGGATGTTTTCATCGGGTCATAACTAGATTCGGATACGTCGAACATCTTGTTGTATGGCTGAACAACTGTGCAGCCCAAAATAAAAGCTGGAATCGTTTCCTTGATCTGATACTTCTGGTTAACTCAGAAAATGTTCAGATGAAGGAATTGATTCTAAAATTTTTTGAAGCTGGGCACACTTTCCTGGCTGCCGGCAGTTTTCACGCCACCGTTGAAGGAGTAATGTAACGTAAGCCACCAATTACCCACCCCGATTTCCAAACAACGCTTACGCGGAAAAAAGTCGAGGTATTGGAAATGCTGCCGGAAAATTTATTTCCCTGCGTTTTCAGCAGCTCTCAATACGTGCTCAAATCAAACTTCGAACTTATAGAGACAAATTCCGATATATTATCGTGAAGAAAGGATCTCTGTATCTTTACTACGGTAACTCTATGAAAGGTGAGGACTTGAAGTGCTGCAAATTAATTACCACCAAACAAGAAAAGCAAATTTAAGCTGACGACTTTGACCCCTTATTTTCAAGGTCAATTGTAAAAGAAGAGCCAACCTCGAGGCATTGACGCTGACAGGAATAACCAATTAACTTAAAACCATTTTACCATTAGTGGAGGAAGAGAAGAAGAGATCTTTGATTGAATTGTCTGAAAAAGGACAAACGGAAGACTGATTGGTAGGATGATTTTTTATTCCAATATTATTCCTGTTGTTGTTATCATTACCTTTCACTACATTAACATGTTACATTTACATTTTAAACATTCGACAGATACAACCATACATGTGAAAGGTGTCAAATATTCTTATTTTATTGCCACTTCAAAAACGGGACTCATATGCGGTTACTTTAATAATGGGACTTATATGCGATTACTTTCAAGATGGGACAAGCCGACCCGATATTTTTTTTACATTTTTTTTAACAAACTACTATATTTTATTATGGATTTCAAAAATATGATAAAAAATAAGGCAATTGCGCAACATAACTCAAAAACGTCAAAAATAATATGGGACTGATATCCGGTTACAGGCAGTATATACGTTACATATGTGTCAAAATGCAATTTATTATTTAATTATAAAAGAAGGCCAATATGCTATACTACCCGTGCAAGGGACAACAACATATGAATACCAAATTTTGATCATGATAACTGGCCTTGGTATTAAAGAGCTCAGATTAAGAGGTAAAATACCTAAGAATAGCAAGCAAAATATCTCTTGAATAACAAAACTTGTTATTTGGTATACCTGGGAATACCTGACAGGTACTATATTGGTATCGTCTTACCTCAATTCGGTATTCCCATAACATTGTGCGAACAATTATATCAAGCATAACTTTTCAAAAGGACGTATGTCGCAAATGTAAACAAATCGAGTTTAGCATTCTATCCTGTCAATCATAACACCCTTAATGTAGTTGCAATTGCCAAATAACATTATCAAAATTATTCCGTAATGTGCGCCAAATTTCATATGCGACCTATCTGATCTTTTCAAATGTTATGTAAATAGTTCAGATACACCCCACAGCAACCTGACGTATCTGCGCTTAAAAATTATACCCGGTGTATCTGACATGACGCAAGTGCTAAACGTTCTGAAGTACCGACGTATCTAACCGGTGTATGTTACAAGCAAGATGTCACACAGACGTATCTAACAAGGTGTATGTGTATGGTATAGAGGTAAACCGGTGTATGTGTTAATCATCTCAAAAATAGAGCGAAAGTGAATGAAAACCAGGATTTCTACTTCTTTTAATATTATTCAACTATGACAGAATGAACAGATCGAATAAAACTTGAAGTAAAGTTAATTAGGATTAAATGAAAGCATCTGGAACTTCTATCTCATTTTTCTCAATTCCTATCAAATGTTAGATACGTCTATTTGAAAAGTTATGCTTGATATGGTTATTTTTTACCTCTTAATCTGAGCTCTTAAATACCAAGGCCAGTTATCAAGTTATTCGTTCCAGCTCGGGTAATAAGTGACGAAAAACAATCCGTGAACAGGTTCAATTGCATGCGACTATTTTAGATGAACATTTAAAACAGGGAAGGATTTTCGGAGCACTTCGTGTTTTCAGCACACTAAACTCTGCATTCCGAAATTAATATTATTTAATTACATCATGTACATATCTCGAGTAACTCATGTTAAGGGCCTAAAAGCCAATTGTAAACAATGACTTTAAATGTTGATTTCTCTTGAGTCTTAAATCACTCTCGTGAAATGAAAGCAGCATCTGGTAGAAGAATGTTAGTTCTACCAAATAAAGTAGCAGGATTTAGTAGCATTCTCGTGTTTCGCGAGAGATCAACGTTTAAAGCCATTGTTTACAAATGGCTTTTTGGCCCTGATCATGAATTACTCGAGATATTGTCAATATCTTGACTACTTTAACCTCCCGTGTTAACTCGCAACACACTGGAAAATGCCACATGGGTTGTCATTCATACTTTTTCCTCTTTTGTTCCGTTTGACGTACAGCGTATCGCACAACCAGATGCGGGTGGTGATATCTGTTTGTCTTGTTCACTCCTTAAGATAATGTTTGACAACATCAACGTGTGAGAAAGGGTCAGCATCAATCGAAGACGTCAATCAAAATCTCCAGAGTACAATGAAAGTAACTGTTGTAGTTTCGTACTAGCCAATCAAGAAGAGTGGTGTCAAGTATTGGAGAAACTTTCTGTTTTAAATATCCTATTTTATTTGATTTTATTTATTTTAAATATTTTTAAATTGATTGGTCGTTTTAATGTAGTATGTGTGTGCATTTAGTGTTCTATTTTGTGTAAGGTGTTTCGAATAGGTGCATCCCGTTCTGGTAAGAATCTAATTTTTGCCAAGATGAGAAAATTGCGGATTGATAAAATGGAATCTGGAGATTATGTGTGCAGTGACATGTAGAGCATATGTGGATCATATCAGATGCTATAAATAGCATTGCAGGAATTTGGCGATTCCTATGAATGTGGAACGTAGATTAGCCGTATCAAAATTCCCATTTATTGATGCACAGAAATTGAACGTTTCGTCATAGATTCCGCTATCCAGTGTTGACCTTCGAATGGTGGCGATTAGCAATTGCAGATTGATCTGTTGTGTGTACATCGTTTTTCATGATTGTTTTTCTCTTTGTTGCGGATATTGCAGACTAAGTCGTACATCATCAGAATGAACCGAGAGGAAAATCTGTGCTGGTTCCACGGGAAGATTTCACGCGAACGGGCAGAGGAGATACTAAGACAAGGTAACCACCACATATACTTACAACTTACTGCGACGTCTTACACGAAGGTAGACAGGGGCTATCAAGGGATCATCCGCTTTGAATTTTGAAATGGAAGATTAGATAAATTTAAAATTCTCAGGAAAATTATAATTCTGTCTGCGAGTTGAAATTCAATTATGCAACGGTATTTGTTCGAGTTATGCTCAATATGTGGTGCAATTGATCAACTGTTTACAAAAACAAACATGGTTCACTTTTTTTTGTAGTCAGCAAAATACTCGCGACTGCCTAGTAACCGCTGAGCATTTAGACAACGATCGTTAAAAAAAACTTAATCACAACATTCCGCAATCTACTAACCTGAATAATTTCCCCACTTCTTCTTCTTGCAACTTACAGAAGGCAGCGATGGCGTTTTCATGGTGCGAGAAAGTACCTCCTCGGAAGGGGACTTTGTTCTGTCGGTGCTCTTTCAAGACGAGGTGGTTCACTACCAAATCCGCCGCCACGGTGACGATGCTTTCTTCTCGATCGACGATCACATGCCAATCCATGGTTTGGATTCCCTGATCGAACATTATCGGGAGTCGTCCAACGGACTGGTTACAAGGTTGCAGACTGTTTGCCAAAGTGGTCCTCCACCACACGATTTGCGCAGCCATGGGAAGAAGAATCTGCTACACAGGGCTACCGAGAAAAATAACTACATGGTGGTGTCGGAAATGATCAAGTGTGGCTATAAGAACATCGATTCAAAAAATGAACACGGCCAAACGGCAGTCCATTTGGCATGTCTATATGCCGAGGCAAACATTTTGGAAAAGCTTATCGAGGGTGGAGCCAACATCAACAACCGAGATACCGAAGGAAATACACCTTTACATGTGAGTAGCAATCGAGGTCAAAAAAAACTATCTGCCAAACTCTTGCTAGGTTTTTTTCGTTGTTTCACGTCTACATTATGTTATTTGGTACATATAAGGAATGTACAACATTTCGCAGAAACGCATTTGTACGAGATCGTTTTTGAAAATGAATGAATCCTATTTGCACTGCAGCAACAACGTGCAATTTGAAATGAAGTACATACGATACCTAAAAGCTAGGACCTAGCCTAAAAGTGCGAACGAAAAAAACCACAAGGTACAAGTATGAAGTGTTATTCTCATTAGTTATCATTATTCTTATTAGTCATTCATAGAGCGCGTAATGGGGTTGTTCTGAAATTCATGACAAATCATTCCTCCATTGAGGTTAATTAAAATATTCAATAATTCTCTTTTTTATGTACCAACGGTAAACCTTATGTTATTATAATTGCTTCAATTTAAATTACATACGACCGTTGGGTTAAACAATCAAAAACCAATAAAATAATGTTCCTTCATTTAAAACATTCAGATTTAGGATCTGATTGATTCCCCCTTTTCAAAGTACATACAGCCGGTTGGTGCTCAAGTGTAAAGTATTGCTACTTGCGCAAAATTGCTGGAATTCATCAATTTTTACAATTATAAAACATAAATCTTGCTTTAGTAATGCAACAAAACGTTAGAAATACTGTCCGTTCCTGAAAAATTTCTGGAAATCTAACGAAAAATTAATGACTGAGTTATTAACATTCAAAAGCAGAGCAATTTCCCATAGTGTAGGTACCCCTTTCTAGAAAACAATGTGTATAGTCTTCTTCAAGAAGTCGAACTGTATACAAAAATGTGGATGCTTGGAAAAGTTATGAATATGAAAACAACTTCAGTGATTTCTTCCTAAGTGAATTCCCTTAGGAGCAAATCAAAGCATGAGCGGATAAAATCAAAATATTAGTTAAGTGTTTCCCGTCAGACCTAGTTTTTAATTTGCTAAATTGACGATTAGTTATACTTCAGGGTGGCCCAAAAATGCATTATGCCTTTAAGACCGGCGGCTCACCCTCCAAAGCTAAGGGAACAAACTCTTATATGCCGGCTACTCTGTGAAGTACTGTCCACAAGAGCTAAGCCGAAACAAGTTCTAGAAGCATCTATGGTATTTGTCAGAGCTTAATGTTTGTCTTTCGATCTTCGGTGATAACGTTTCTGGTGGAAAACCTGAAGAAGCACAGTAGTGGGAAAAGCGTATTCCATCTGCTTGATCAGATGAACTGGATTTTAATCCGCTGCAAATAGAAATAAATCAGTACGACAAAAAATGCGCAGCTGCTGAATTTAGCAACAGCTTTCCTTCAACTTAAAAGTCAAAGATTCGCAAAACAATTCGTTGAAATATTTTTGCCAATTTCGAAATCGAGGCAATATCAGACAACGTGGTTGATGTCCAGATAACCTGCACCACAGCCGCATTGGTGTCTGAAAGCCCGATTCGATAGAAATGAGAGCCTAACGAGTAGTGACAATCCAACTAATATCCAACCCTTTGAAGCACGATTTTTTCGATACCTGTGGGAGAATAGAATGTAACCATCTGCCCTAATCCCCTGCATCCCATGTTTGTTGCCAGCTGATAAAGGCCTGTTGACGGAAAATAGCAAAAAATTCGTTGAAGGCGATTTGTCGATCATAAATATCGCCTGCCATAGCGCCCACCTTGGCAAGTGAGTCCGCTTTCTCATTACCTGGAATGGAGCAATGAGAAGGGACCCAAACCAAGGTAATGGTGTAGGAATTGTTTGATAGAGCACTCAAAAGAGATCGTATTTCGCTAACGAAATACGGTGAGTGCTTTGCTGGCCTCATCGAACGAATAGCCTGAAGTGAGCTGAGAATATCCGTAAAAATGAAAAATTGATCAGAGGGAAGAGAGGTATGGTACCGGTCAATCGCAAATTTGAGGATTAACCCGGATAAAAACCGATACTCTTCCATCGGAGGAAGGACTTCGACCGATTGCTCGCCATCGATGATCGCTTCAGCGAATTTACCCCAATCGATGCACTTCGTGAGGTCGTACGCAATGTCGATTGAGCGAGATTGACACGAGCCATTGATGATTGTAATTTTGATAGGCAGGTGATCACTACCATGGGGATCTTGAATCACTTTCCACGTGCAATCCAATGATAGTGAATTCTAACAGATTGAGAGGTCTAATTTGCTTCCAGGGTTTGGAAGTGGAGCCAAAATAGTCAAGTTGAAGTAGTCCATGAGGTCTTGTATCAATGCAGAACGATTGTCGTTGTACGGTGACCCCCAGGCTGTACCGTGAGAATTAAAATCTCCTAAGATCAACCGTGGCTCTGGCATTGCGAGGCAAATAGTCGAAAGGTCCCTGCGGGATATTGCAGTGTTTGGCGGCAGGTATATGCTGGCTATACTAAAACTTTTGCCTCGAATAGTTACTTGGCATGCAACTACTTCAGGGCCTGTCATCGAGGGAAGATCAATTCTATAAAAGGAGTGGAGCTTATTGATTCCCAACAGCACCTCTCCATATGAGTCCCCTCGATCCTGCCGAATAATGTTAAAATCGTGCAAAGAGAAATCTTTATCAGAAGAGAGCCATGTTTCACAGAGAGCACCCGAGTAAAGTCTAACATCATAAAGATAGCAATTCGAAACCTTATTTTGATATCAACATCAAATTAAAATCAAATTTTGATTTATCTTCACAATTGTCAAATTCAATATCACATTTAGTTTTTATGTTGCTGTAATCTTGCGATCACTTTTCTCTGAGAAAGGTGGCTTTGTTTTCATTGTCTTGACAGATTATCAACTAGAATACTTATTTTGCTATCAACAGGAAACATGTACAGCATATTGACTTTTCAATTTGCTCTCACTGATAGCAGGATCAGTTTTAAATTTGATGGCACAGGAATAAATTTTTGCTATAAGTTTTGATATTTTAACCGTTAAAACGACCAAAACGACAGCAACCTGAGTAATCATTATCGGAAATTTCACAACAACATGTTGAGTTTACAATTTGATCTCAAACTCTTCTCAGGCAAATACGTCACAATGCGATTTGTGAACTAAAAACTTAAAAAGCGTCAATTTTTTTTAGAATACTTCTACTGTTCTATTGTAGTGCTTCGATCATATCCCCGACCTTATTGGATAAATTATCCATCGAAAGATATGATCGTATCAAGAAGAGGCCATTTTGAGGACAGTTTCTTTGGAAGAGGTTTTACAAATGTAAGGATCATGTTGATGAGGTTCCTCGTTGTCAGTGAGACCTCGAAAATGGTGAAGATGAATTACAAATCCCAGAAAGAGACATTTTTCGGAGTCTTCGACTTGACACGGTCGAGATTCCGGATGTCTTGGTAGTTGGCATTCTGGTTCTGTGCAAAAAACTGAAAAAACTGGGGTTTTAGATGTTCCCGGAAGTGGCGGAAAGTCACCAGCCAGTGGTTTAAAGCCTCAAGGAGCAACTTTTTTCTTATTGCCACCACTTCTTAAATTGTTCAGAAGAGGGTGGGGAGCCTGTTCTACAGTCAGCGCGTTTTGAGATGCTTGCTGACGGTGCCGTTGACGTCTTGCTGTAGCGCGCTTTCTCTTCGCTCCCGTCTGAACAACAGAGTACTCCTCAGCATCCTCAAAGTCTGAACCATGATCATCTATGGTCAGGGAAGAAAATATTTTTGTCTGGTTGGGCTGATGGAACAGCGGTCACTGGGATATTTTTAAGTATTTCTGCATGAGACCGCTTCGACCGCTGCTGCAACGAACGAAATTGGTGTTTCTCCCGCTCTACATACTTCGGGCATACAGTGAAATCATGTGGAGCTTCCCCACAGCATATACACTTGGGGGCCGTACTGCAGGGACCCTCCACATGTTGCTCACCGCATTTGCCGCATCGTGCTTTGTTACAGCAGTTAGGTGCAGTATGACCAAACTGCTGGCACTTGTCACAGTGCATGACCGACGATATAAAGAGGCGAACAGGTAACCGAAGCTTCCCCAACACTAGGAAATTCGGGAGGGCAGCTCCAGAGAAGTTCACACGAAACGAGTTTGAGGGCTTTTTTGTGCCATCGGATGACACATGGTTCATTTGCCTGACTGATGGAACGGCACGATATTTAAACCCACCAGTTCCATGGGACTTGATATCAGCGTACGTAAAAACGGTTCGGTGACCACTCCGGCTATTTCAACTACGTGCGAGGGAAGATACACATGGTATTTTTAAAAAAAGAGCTCTGAGGCAACAATCCTGTTAGCTTCTTCGCGATCACTTAGAGTGATGCGAAGCTTACTGCGACTGGAAGAGGTTATTTCCTGAATGCTCCGAAACGACTTTGCCAGATCTTTCTCAATTTGGAATTTATTCAACGGTTTACTTTTGAGACGAAAAAAACCAGAAAGGGACCTATAGATCCGACTGGATAAACTTTCCGGCGGGGAAGCTCGGAGGAGGATGTACCAGAAGTTGCTTCGGTTGAAACTGGCTCCGAAGCTTCTTCTGTCTCCATTGATGGTGATTGGGAAAATGTTGTTGAATACGAAGAATATCATCATCCGAACTATCAAGCTCCTCCGAACCCCGGCTCTGATTATTTTCATCCATCTCGGGGGGCTTAGAATGCCTACGAGGAGAATTACATAATTGTGCTCAATTCAATAAAAGAAAAAAATTTAAAAAAAAAACAAAATATAAAATAAAAATATAAGGCACAATAAGAATTTTCGTAACTTACAGGTGGGTAAATTATTTATTTTATTGATGCGATTATATTTATCTGAAACATGCTAAAAAAAATCCACATACACAGCTCCTATCACAGAGAGAAAAAAAATTAAAAATTACGAAAAATGAGATCCACTTATAGGAGGATAATTAATAATTAAAAAAAAATGGGAATCATAAAACCAAAAAAAAATAATGCTTATATAATACTAATAAATATTAAGAAAGGATTCCTGTTATCAAAAGAAAAAAAAATATACATAAAAAAGTATAAATAAATAAATGAAATAATTTTTACCGGAAAGGTACTTCTCTGATACAAATGCAAAAGAGTTCTGAGCGTGCTAATGCCAAACGCGACCGTGTCACTATTTTGCTCCATCTTTGCCAATATCGTTGCTAAAAACAATCTTCTTTACCTTCTTCCATTCAAGTACGCCTGCCGCATACCGACCGGATTGGAGATGGCTCGTCTGTTGATAAACGCCGGCACCAACGTGCAAGCACGGAACAAAGAAACCGGCTGGGTGCCATTACACGAAGCAGCTGCCAATGGTAACTTGGAAACCGTTCAGGAATTGCTTGAGCTTCGCGTTCCTCACATGCCTCGAACCAGCTACGGAGAACTGCCGGTGGATTTGGCCAAAGAGAAAGGTCATTCTGCAGTGGTAGACTTTTTGACAAGCTATGCACCTCCACCGGCAAGCACCCACAAACACCAGTGGTACCATGGTACCTTGGAGAGGCAGATTGCGATGGAGAGTTTGAAAGAGCATGCCAAGAAACTAACGCCTTCATCCCCGGGAAAGGAAAACAAAGAAAACGATCCGAAAGCAGATGAAAGCGAACAACTTGATTCGTCCGGAGTGTACCTAGTGCGATACTCGACCAAGCATGGTGTCGATGTGCTCACCTTGCTGTACGAAAACGAAGCGAAGCATTTCATCATCCGAAGGAATCAAAATTACCTCTACATAGACGATGGACCTTACATGCCCTCTTTGGAACACCTGATAGAACACTACAGCAGGTTTTCAGACGGACTGCAAACCAACCTCAAATACCCGGTGCCTCCGAAGCCTAAACCACCCATTCCTTTGTTTTCTACGATACCCAAAACGAAACATAAAGCAACAACAAGCTTGGGAGCTAGTTCAACAACTTCACTAGCTAACGCAGGCACCAATAGAACCACGTCCTATTTTAGAAAGTCAAGTGACAATAGTCTCCACCAACCACCACATCCGGCAGTGCCAGCTCGAAATCTTTCGGTTCCAAATGACAGCATCCTGCAGCAAATGAATAAGGTTGGGCTGTTTGATCGCAGTCCAGAAAGGGCTTCCACACCCAAGTCTTCGCCGAACATTGACGAAAACAAATCAAAATCTAACAGTTCAACCCTGAAAAAGAAGAAAAATATCATTATCGATGGTATGAAAAGTTTGAGGAAGAGTAAAATCAAACAGAAGCTTCCGGTAGAACCCGACAACCAACTGAACCGAGATAGTCTAATTGAACAAATCAGTTCGGACAAAGTACTGCAACAGTTATCATTTTCATCGGACTTCGCTCTACCAGTCAGTCAGTTAGACCAAGCCGATGCATTGTACCAATCCCCGCCCAACAATTGTGCCATCGTGGATATCGACTTTGGTGAACCACTAGCCTCTCCGTCCAGCCGTAGCATCGACAGTATAAATAATAACGTACAACTCGTCGGGAGCCCCCCGGCTCACAGCGTACTTGGTCCACGAAGATATTCAGAGGCAACTGCAAATGACACGAGCCCTCCAATAGATTATTTCGTCGAAAGCGATAAGAACATCTACGGCGAAACCCAACTGGACAATAGCAACGAAGAAATTTATTTCATCGATGCACCACCAGCGACTCCGGCTCCCAATCCACCTCCTCAGGTAAAGCCATCTGTTGTACGTACATAGATCCACATCAATTAATCACAGATTTATCCACAGCTCTCCTCGGTAGACTCAAATAACCCGCCTGCAATGAATCTACCCACGCCTACCAACTACATCGCCACTCGGAACGTTCCGGTCTTTGCCAGTAGCATTTCAACGGTAGAATGTACATCACCTATCAGTCCACCGCCATCTTTGTTAGCCGCCTTCCGTCAGGGTGGCCCTTTCGAACGATTAGATTCCAACACGTCTACATTCAGTCGAGACAGCATTCAAAGTGGCGATTCCGAATTTCTCTCGATTATTCAACAGCAACAGGAAGAAGATGACCGACTGCATATGAGCCTGCACCGAAGTATATCCAAGCGTCCGAACTATTTCATTCCCAAGGAGTGCATTGTGACCCAGAAAATATTGGGACGCGGTGAATTCGGGTATGTTTACCAAGGCTTGCTGCGACCGTGCCAGCTGGAACCTGGCATGGATCAGAACATCCCAGCAGAACAAGAACCGTCGATTGCTATAAAACAGCTAGTCGAGAGTCAGGGTAAACGTAATCGGGCGGATTTTTTGAGAGAGGCTAGTGTCATGATTCGATTAAGACATCACTGCATTGTGAAACTGATCGGTATATGTAAAGGTCCACCGCTGATGATGGTCGAGGAGCTGGTTCCGCTGGGTTCAATGTTGGACTATATCATAGCCAACAAGAATACGATTAGCCCTAAACATGAGCTAATCATCTGGGCTGCGCAGATTGCTTGTGGTGAGTAACTGATCCGCCCTGCTTTCGGATCAATGCAATACAATATGTTGTTTTTCTCCAGGAATGCAATATCTCGAACAGCACCATTTCGTTCATCGAGACTTGGCAGCTCGAAACATTTTGCTAGCATCCCGTTACCAGGCCAAAATATCCGACTTTGGGCTGTCGCGAGCTATTGGTGCCGGCGACGATTACTACCATGCTAGCCAGGGCGGAAAGTGGCCGATCAAATGGTAAACGCTTTGTCAGTGTGCAATCAACTACCATGTCCTAACATGTTTTTTCTCTTCAGGTATGCACCGGAAAGTTTCAACTTTGGAACATTTTCCCACGCTAGCGATGTTTGGTCCTGCGGTGTTACGCTGTGGGAGATGTACTCGCTCGGTGCTCCACCGTATCACGACATGAAAGGAGTGGATGTAATCAAACTGATCGAGAACGGTCAACGGCTCTCTCAACCGGACAAGTGTCCGGATAAGGTGTTTGACATTATGAAAAGCTGCTGGAACTACAATCCGAAGAGCAGACCGACGTTTAAATTTCTGACTAGATTCTTCACTGACGATATTGAATACCAAAACATCCAGGAAATGGTTCAGAGCGGGAAAGAAATTAATGCCAACTATTAGCTGCTAGTAGAATACGTTTGCTGAACGGACGTATTGCTATTGTTTTTAGACAGGCAGTTTTGAAGTATTAAAACAGTTATTTGCATGCATGTTACTATGAACCGTACTGAGGTCAACAAATGTTCTCTTGCTGTAATATTTTAAGGGAAGCCATTTACACTCTGACAAAGACAGATGCCGAGCTGATAGGGGTCACTTGTTGTTTTAATTGTCCGTTGAACACGTTAATTATTTTCTTAGTCGAAGCGTATTTATTTGCCATTATTACAAACAACCAACCAATTATAATTGCTCATGGTTCATACTCCGATAGAAAATCGAAAGAATCAGATAAAATACCTCTACCGTTCCTTTAACCTCTAACACACCATTCCTTTAATACTAAATGAACAAAAACCGACCGGACTAAGTGGCTAAATAAACTTCCATTAGTCGTGAGCTTGCGCCAAGTCATTAGAAGGTTGGATTGTTTGCCAACAAGCAATATTTATTCTATTCCAAGTCTTTGTTTTTCGCTTTACTTTAACCGTAGTGTCATGGAAAAGTAGCCGGATATGATTTTAATGTTTTGGATGAGATTTCGCTGAAAGTGCTATATTGTAGGCTATGTGTGTAGGATGGATGCTTTTTGGAGAGAACAGGTCGATTTCTATACCTAGCCAGAGGAAGTGATGTTTTGTAGTCAAGAAAGAAAGTAAAATGTATTGTAACTATTCATATAATAATAACAGGAAAGTAGGTAGTGTCGACGTTAATTAAGCAGATATCACAGTCTATATCCTAGAATCTTTTGAATACTGTTCGTTCTCACACAACAAGGAAAACTGCTCAAAGATAGAGAGGGTTATTCCGGGAGTTGAAGTGACTTTCATCACTTGATGAAGTGAGAAAAATCACTCGCAGTGACGTGACCAGTGCTGTAAATAGCCATTTAGACCCAAAGCGATTCATTTGCCAATAATTCGTTCCAGAACCTATTTTTGAAAATATTACGTAGATGAAATTGTTGTGCTCAATCATTCGTAAATCACCATAAATTCGTCTCACAATGTATTGTTCTGTTTCTAAAACCTAAGACGTGAGAGGGCGATGATGATGATGATGATGTAATAACATTTGTATTTGAAAAAATGGAGTTTTTTTCGGATAGTGATAAAAAAAAGCTTAGACAAATAATTGCTTTTGATAAATTTCCCATTGAAGGTAGTTATTTAAGCTTACTTGCAAAAAACTTCTACGCCCTTGCGAGCGGCCTTCCGGCAGTTAACCGGAACATTCGCCATGGAGGACGAAAACATGCGTGTAGGCATGTTTTTGAGTTCTTTCTTCGTTTCATTTATCAATTCCTCCTCAGTTTTCGCGACAAAATTGTTTGAGTGGGATCGATGAAACGCAGCTGGGGAACGTTGGGCGGTTCGCCGACTTGGGTACCACATCGATATTCGCCGCTCCACCTCTTCCAACGATCGTGTTCGTCGACTTGCGCATCCCCACCGAAGACTACCGCCTTTGAGTCACCCTGTGTGTAACCGATTAAACAAACACATACACATACTTGTTCTTTATACTTTTATCCAATAAAAACCGTTAGTTACTTTTCACCACGCAACGATATCGGTCGCGTTTGTCCGATCTCGAGAAATCCCGAAAGAAATATTACAGTCCACTTGATACCGCAAACATTGTGGTCCTTCGAACCGGATACGGGAAAACAGTGAAATTAGACGCGGTTCCTGCGAAAGCGCCGCGAAATCGAGTGATAATTCGACCTGAGCATCAGTTCGTGCTGCGGCCGGACAGGTGTTAGTGACGCGCTGGCAGCTTGGCTCGTGGCGGTCACTACGTGAAGAAGAAATCGACGCGGTTCCCTCGATAGGCTCCGCAATTACGAGAAGCTCCCGTTCAATCCGTACCGAAACGGATACGACGCTGCGGCGTTCTGAAAAAGTGCAAAGTGAACCATCCACAAATTTTGATCGGCTTTACTAGCGTAGTGTGCTTTTCTGCAAATGGCGGATGGCATAAAAAAAATGAACTTGTGTGCGTGTGAAATGGACGTCCAGTGCGCGAGTGAGATGAAAGATGTCATCACCACCGCGGCTTAGATCACAAAAGACACCGAGAACACCAACACAGACTGTATCAACACCAACACTGGTTGCATCTACGCCAATTTCGGAACAAAAAGCGAATAAGAAGAAAAAAGAACAAGTGAAAAGGATGGAAGAACAACTAAATGGGCTGGTCAATCAGAGAGTTGCAGTGCATGGAAAGCTTAAGCGTATCAGAACTGCTCTGTGGCAAAGTGACGATCAACCGAATCAAAACATTAAAAACATTCATTTCCTCCAGCTCCACCAGAAGACGGTGGAGAACTGTTATCGTGAGTGCAATGTTATCCAGAATCAGATCCACGCACTGCCGCTCTCTGAAGATCGCCAAAAAGAAGAAACAGACTGCTACATTGAGTTCGAGTCGCTTTACAACCACGTTGCTATTCAGTTGTGCACGTTGATTGAAGCGGCAACGAAGGTCGAAGTGATTGAAACGGCTCCTCCGATTGGATCTCCCAATCTTGCTCTGCAGCCAGCGTTCCCGATCCAGCCGTACCTTCCACCGTTGCCAGTTCCCTTGCCGACTTTTGACGGATCATATGAAAAATGGTACACATTCAAAGCGATGTTTACCACTGTGATGAACCGCTACCAGCAGGAAGAACCAGCATTGAAACTGTATCACTTGCGGAACAGCCTCGTTGGGCAAGCAGCTGGCATCATCGACCAAGATTTGGTAAACAACAATGACTATGATGCTGCATGGATGGTACTCACTGAACGGTATGAAGATAAACGGGTTGTCGTCGATAAGCACGTCGAGAACCTGTTTAATCTGCCGAAGGTCGGTCAAGAAAATTCAATAACTATGCGAAAAATGATCGACATCTGTATTAAGAACGTGGAAGCCTTAAGACATCAGAACTTGCCGGTTGATGGGCTCGGAGAACAGATGTTGGTCAACCTTATCGCCGGTAAAATGGATAAAAGGCTACGGATGGCATGGGAAGCTCGTCAGAAGAGAAATGTGCTGTCTACATATGCTGCTACGTTGGATTTCCTGCAAGATCAGTGTCGTATATACGAGAAACTCGATGGAAGTGTGAAATCGCTGACGGAGACTGCTAAACCTAAAACGATGGCCAGAAGCCATACGCTAGTTACCAGTGAAATAAAAGGTGAAAAGATTGAACAAAAGTGTCCATTGTGTAAGGCTAGCCATGAACTTTGGAGGTGCGAAGCCTTTAAAAGTAAAGGAATCAGTGAAAGGTATGAAGTTCTGAAAAAGTTCGGCTCCTGCTTTAACTGCCTAGGAAGAGGCCATCGAACGAATGCGTGTTCCTCGTCGAATGTCTGTCGTGATTGCGGCAAAAAACACCACACCTCGCTCCATGTCGAGGAATCATCGAAGAAGTCTACGAATGCGCCCTCGAAGCCAGCGGACTCTACCACGAAGGAAACTGTAAAATCCGATGTAAACAGCACCACATCGGGGACCGTGACAACTCTTTGCGCGAACACTTTAAATTCCAATAGGCAAACGCTCCTTTCGACTGCCCTTGTTTTGGTCGATGGCTTGTGTAGTACTCCGTATCCATGCAGAGTTCTGCTGGACTCGGCCTCTCAGATGAACTTCGTCACGGAGCGGTTCGCAAACCTACTCTCACTGAAAATGATACCTGCTGACTTCACAGTCAGTGGTCTGAACGGCAATAAAACTCGGATCTGTCGTATGCTCCAGACAACGATCAGGTCTTACCATGGGGATTTTGCTGCAGAGTTGGATCTTCTTGTGACTCCACGAATAACCGGAAATCTTCCGGTGCAATCCTTTGATGTTTCAGAGTGGCCCATCTCTGGCCGATCAAACGTTTAACAAGCCAGGACGTGTCGATATGCTCATTGGCGCCGAAGTCTTCTGGAAGCTGTTGGAGGATGGCCATTTCGAACTTGGCGCGAAACTTCCAGCCCTACGGAATTCCAAGCTGGGGTGGGTCGTTGGAGGAATGATCACAACAAACGAGCCTGTTGTTGCGCACACCTTCTGTCAGGTAGCTGAGGATGAATCGCTAATCGAACTTCGAAGGTTTCTATAAGATAGAGGCTTGCGATGAGCTTCGCCCAACCTTACGGATGACGAGAAATGTCTGGAGCATTTTCGGCAGACACAGCGTACGAATGCGTGATACGTTGACACCTAATGAACGCAGAGAACTTGAGATTCGCGTACAATGGCGCTGCAGCGCTTTCAACCTGAGAGAAACTGGACAGCAATCAGAACTCAGGAGCAGTATTCGCAGTTCATGCAGGAATACGAACAGCTGGGCATATGCGAGAAATCGAGACCGAACGACGATCCGACATCGGTATTCTATTGCCACACCACTGCGTTTGAGACCCACCAGTACGACGACTAAGTTAAGGGTAGTGTTTGATGGATCAGCTAGATCATCGACAGGTGTATCGATTAACGATGCACTGATGAGTGGACCGACTATCCAGAACGATCTCGTCACAATTTTGCTCTCTTTCCGAGAATTTCGCTACGTCTGTACGGTAGACGTTCCAAAGATGTTTCGCCAGGTTGGCGTCCACCCGAAGGACACTAGGTACCAACGTATCTTCTGGAGGTACAACAAAAACGACTTCGTGACCGTCAAAGAGCTGCAAACGGTGACGTACGGCCTGGGACCGTCTCCGTTCCAGGCAACCATGGTACTCCAGCAAACTGCTCTTGATCATCGACACGAGTTTCCGGAAGCCGCTAAAGCCGTCGAGAAAGGCACATATATGGACGACATCCTGACGGGTGCCAATACACTAGCAGAGGCGTGCCAATTGCAAAAGGATTTGACAAGCTTGCTTGCCAAGGGCTGTTTCGGCACGCACAAAAGGTGTGCAAACCATCCTGACATCGTACAAGACATCCCTGAACAACTTCGAGGAAACTCGTTCGTAGTCACCGACGATAATTCGAAAACGATCGTAAAAACTTTGGGCGTAATCTAGAATCCCGCCGAGGACTGGTTTTCTGTATCTGTCCCGGGCTACGATGACTCGGCCGAAGTTACGCGCAGGAAGCTTCTGAGTCAGCTGGCGAAAATTTTCGACCCCCTTGGGTTCTTTGGTCCGGTCATCACAACAGCCAAGCTGATCCTTCGAGAAGTTGGAGAATTACAAATTGATTGGGACGATCCAGTCCCCCCTGAGGTGAGCATCAAGTGGCATAAATTCCGAACCGAGATGATAGTCCTGAAGGAGGTGCGGTTGCCGAGATGGATTTCTTGGGCTGGTGCGCTCAAGATTGAACTGCACGGCTTTGCAGATGCCTCTGACGTGGCTTACGGGGCATGCCTTTACGTACGTGCCACCTTTCCAGACGATTCAACCCAGATGCGGCTGATTTGCAGCAAGTCTCGAATCCTACCGAAGAAGAATGCGAGGAACAAGGCAATCATGACACCCGGTGTTGAATTGTTGATGGCCTTGATGGTCATCAGGTTGCCTGTGAAACTATTGAGCCCAACGGAGTCGGATTTCATGACGACAAACCTTTGGAGTGACTCGCAAATTGTACTGGCTTGGATCAGGAAGCCTCCTCACATGCTGCAAACCTACGTTTCGAATCGGGTAAGAGAAATCCAAAAACTAACCTTGAATTGCAGCTGGAAATATATTCCCACCCACGAGAACCCTGCCGACCTCATATCCCGGGGAGAGCAGCCGAAAAAACTAACCGATTCCAGGGTGTGGTGGACAGGTCCTCCCACGTTCAACTGCTCTATCGTTGAGGCTATGGATGAATCTTATATTCCAGACGAGGAATTACCGGAAATGCGTATTACCGTGGTTCTGGCTGCGACCGCTGCCCCTGCCACACGTATGATGATTTTCGACAGAGTGAGTAGTTTCAGAAAGGTTATGCGTAGCATGGCGTACTTTGTGCGATTCGTAAGATACATTATGTCCAGGAAGAAGAAGTTGATGAAGGGTCAACTCACCGCCGAAGAAATGCAGAAAGCAACACTCTTGATAGTACGGTTGGTCCAACAGGAAGAATTTCAACCCGAAATCCGTGCACTAATGGATGGAGCGGATTCTAAGAATCGTCTAAACGGATTGAAGGTGTTCATGGACCCCGAGGACGGCATACTACGAGTTGGAGGGCGGATCAAGCGTGCCTTTATACCATACGACAGTCGTCACCAGATGCTGCTCCCGGCTAAGCACCCGATTTCTGAGGCACTTGTACGATACTTGCACCTAGAGAATCTTCATATCGGTCAGAAAGGTCTACTCGCAATCGTACGACAACGATACTGGCCACTGAAAGTAAAAAATATTATACGTAAGGTTATTCGGAACTGTATGGTGTGCTTCCGAGCGAATCCCTTGAAGACAACTCAGATGATGGGTGACCTCCCGTCATATCGCGTCCAACCTGCACCAGTTTTTTCGGATACCGGTGTAGATGACGCCGGACCAGTCTGGATCAAATCATCGTCTTCTGCACGTAAACCGCAAGTCACGAAGGCCTACGTTAGCTTATTTGTATGTCTACAAACTCGCGCAATACATTTGGAACTGGTCTCCGACCTAACGACTGACGCATTCCTTGCTGCTTTGAGACGGTTCACGAGCAGACGTGGGAATCCCAAAACGATGCGCTCTGACAACGCGACAAACTTTGTCGGAGCCAAGAATGAAATGTATGAGCTGTGGCAGCTATTCCGAGACCAGTGTGCCACCGGAAAAATCGTGAGTTATTGCAGTAACGCAGGGATTGACTGGTCTTTCATACCACCTAAAAGCCCACACTTTGGCGGTATATGGGAGGCAGGAGTAAAACAGGTCAAGCATCACTTGCAGCGGATTGTCGGCGACCGAAAGTTGTCCTACGAGGAGTTGTACACAACGCTGACGCAAATTGAAGCTGTGTTAAATTCCCGTCCCCTAGCCCCTAGCTCGGATGACCCTAGTGACTATACAGCCATTACACCTGCTCATTTCCTGATCGGCCGTGAGATGCAATCTATAGCTGAGCCGACCTACTTGCATTTGAAGGAGAACACTCTGTCTAGATGGCAACTGGTGCAAACCATGCTGCAGCACTTCTGGAAACGGTGGACAGCGGAGTATCTGCCGGAGCTCCAGAACCGTTCGAAATGGCTGAAGACTACGGACATCAAGGTGGGTGCGATGGTACTTCTCGTGGACTGGAACACGCCGCCACTACAGTGGCCTCTTGGAAGGATCGTTGCAGAGTACCCTGGAGATGACGGCATTACCCGTGTCGTTTCTGTGAAAATGGCGAATGGAGGAGTGTTCAAGCGCGCTGTTACGGAAGTCTGCCTGCTACCGTTAGATCAGAAGATTTGAAATTGAGATTTCAACGCCGGGGATGATGTTCGTCGACTTGCGCATCCCCACCGAAGACTACCGCCTTTGAGTCACCCTGTGTGTAACCGATTAAACAAACACATACACATACTTGTTCTTTATACTTTTATCCAATAAAAACCGTTAGTTACTTTTCACCACGCAACGATATCGGTCGCGTTTGTCCGATCTCGAGAAATCCCGAAAGAAATATTACAGTCCACTTGATACCGCAAACAGATCGCTTCAAGTAGTGGGCTGACGCCAGATCCGGCCAGAACACCGCGTCTTCGCCCTTATTATATTTTTTCATGAACGACGCAACTTCCGGCAGGCATTTTGTAATATTAATTTCCTCGAAAGAAGAGAGGCTTTGACATCCACTTCTCGCTGATTGTCAGCAGCATCTTCTAGGGGAACTTGGTGTGTGAAATGAACTTCATCTCGGGGCTCACTTCCTACTTGGGGGAAGTAAAATACGAAGTGCCCTACCAATCGTTGCCATCCAGGGTGAGATAGGTCTTGTCGTCCATCATTACCAACACGTCGCGATGTAGCCGACCTCCCGGCTAAGCGCACGCAGCGATGTAGCCACTTTTCCCTCGGTCTTCCTCTTCAGCATCCTTTGGAGCTTCTTGTCTCTCAGGGTCGTCGGCCGTCCGAACCGGGCTTTTTTTCGATGCTCTGATTGTTGTCTAATAGTGCCAAGATGTTGTAGATGCCGGAGCGGGCGTACCTGGTGTCCACAAAATGCCGCACGATGTCTATTTTTGACGCGGCAGGGTGCCGTTCTTTGAATGCGCACACTTCTGAACGTAGATGCTTCACTGTTTTTGCCATCACGTCGAACTCTAACGACTGATAGAGCTGTCAAATTTTGTCTGCTGACTCATGGGTTACTATGATTGATGCTGCATGGGTAGTTTCGTCAGTGCGGGCGAAGGTAAACCCATGAAAATTCGGCAAGCATCCGAGCAGCATCCGCTAACTAGGCTGTGCACTTAGCCTTGTCAGCGAACGGATGCTGTATTCACTTATTGTGCTGTCGTCTATTTCCCGGGACTCTCAGCATCACACAAAGAGCGGCTACACCGCTGCTTCAAGGCCTCTCTTAGGTTCGTCTACAACTTGCCGCGTCGAACATCTATCGTGCCAGTGAGTATGCAGTAACTGGACTTGACAATCCAGATTCCTACCATAACTGTATCTGCTGTTTTATGCGGCAGGCGTAGAATAATATAAATACTTGATATTGTTCTTTCCTTGTATTCTTCCATACGCGGGGTAACAATCTGTGATGATGTTGTTTTGAGAAGGAAAAAATTTCTCATCACCATGAGGCTCTAGGAGTAGACAGCAATTTTTTTGCTAGAACAAAGTTGTTAAGAGAAAGTATTGATAGTTCCGTTAGCTCACGGCAGGCTGTGAAAATTGAATAGAAGTAGTTTGAAATTGAGCGGAGGGCATTGTGAGGTAGTATTTCGTATGTTCCTGTTTCGAAATACTACCTCACAATTCCCTCCGCTCAATTTCAAACTACTTCTATTCAATTTTCACAGCCTGCCGTGAGCTAACGGAACTATCAATACTTTCTCTTAACAACTTTGTTCTAGCAAAAAAATTGCTGTCTACTCCTAGAGCCTCATGGTGATGAGAAATTATTTCCTTCTCAAAACAACATCATCGTAGAATAATATGTTACCGGGCTACATCCAACAACACCTTCCCAGAGATCGAATGGACCGCACAAACAACCTCACCATGCCAACAAACACAACCACCATTAAGTAGAGCCTTCTTATCTACGGAGTATCCATCTGAAACGGTATTCCAACTGAAATTAAAACAAAAACACCCGTGTCTACATTCGAATCCGCTTTACGAACACATTATCCAAGTTAAAGTTAGTTGTAAACAAAAAGTATATATTAACGCCTCATAGCTTCATATAACTAATTCAAACAACTAATTGTAATTCTCTATATGTAATTTTTTTTTTTTTGTAGCACTTTGTGAATTCCTTGACCCGATAATATTTGTAAAATGGTTCACGTAAGATTAATAAATACAATAACATTACAATTACAATTAATTTTCGATACTTTGATGTACGCACGAAAGTTAGCGACATTGAAATTTTACGGATAACAGTAGGGGAATTAGGGGCATAATGAACACCTTAAGGATAAATACATTTTATGAGTGTAAAATACCCGTAATTGTCGGAGATAAATAGTCATAATTCAAATAATATCCATATACTATACACTCCAATCGTTTTCAGCAATAGAATAGGGAATTTAAGTCTGTAAAAACAATTTGAAAACTTCTTTGTAAACCGGGTTTTTGGATTGGGTACGGGGCGAAATGAACACCCTTATGGGGCATAATGGACACCTTGCTAAAAACTGGATTAGACTCAGAAATTGACTCTATAACATATGTACATACCTACTCGAACATGTCCCCATCCCTCCCACATACATACAACCCTCACACACACATACATACAAAAACGAGAACATAGGGGCAACATTTCTTAGGCTTTACTTCGTATAGGTCAATAAGCAACTTCAAAAGAGTATGTAGAATAAGTTCAATTGGTATAGAGGGTCTAATGGAAAATGCTCATGATTAACTACCTTAACGTGCTTACATACCGAAATGTGTCCTGGAAAGTAAGTAGTTATTGAATCACAGCAATTGATTGACATGTTGAGAGCCCAATTCTAAAACTATTATTGAAACTATGATTGACAGTGGGGCAGTTTAGTAAGTTTTTAACTACCAATTCATTAAAAAAGTTTTTAACCAAAACCAATTCATGAACAATCACATAATGAAGATTAGCTACGAATTGATGCCTTACTGAAAGGCACACGAAGGGCAGCGAGAGTCCTGGCTTTTATGGAACCACAAGCAGCGCTTGGAACCTTTGATCCAATCCTGTCCTTTGTCAGAAGAACTGAAACAACAGCCCCATACTTCGCAGAGCGTATCTTGAGCAAGCACCGTTTTAGTTTGTTTCGGCATCACTGTTAGAAATGTGTCTTGTTTTAGCTTTGATCACCTTCTTTAGCTGATCAATATCCTTCAATGCCTGTGATGACTTCAACTCATTTCGGCTGGGGCTTGACGTTATGTTTCGAGCTTTCTCCCTCTTTCGTCCACCGCTAACTTTTCTGGTAACTGTTCTCGGTAGCGGTAGGATTTCCGCAGGAGACACTATGAAGATGCTTCAGACAGACAAACCGGTTGGAACATTCGAATCCAACGGCGCCAAAGTAGCTTTCGCATGTTGTTAGAATCCACTTTTACAATCCCTTTTGGAGCGATATTTTCCTTTTCGTTTGACAGTGAATCGTTGATATCTCCTACCTCATTGTGCATTCGCGAAGGTCCTGCTCCAGTATCGGCTGCGTTGGATTCAAGAGCTTCGTCACCAAGTTCGTTGTTTAAACGATCGGTTTCTGGGTCTGCAAGAACGTCCGTTACGTCAGCCGGCGGAAAATAATTATCGTTGAAGATAAACCGGTTCAGAGTAAAAATTCCTGCCTTACGGAATCCGTTGACACCAAGAGCCGCGTTAGAAGTCTTCATGAAAGCCGAACCGAAAAGCCGGCTGATTTCGTTCAGGGTGACAACCCTACCAGGATTGCATTTGAGGAAACTCTCCACTTCCTTCGAGAAAGCCGTCTTGAGCGGGCCGCATGTAGCTTATGTCGAGAGGCTGTAGTTTGTAGCTGCAATGGGGGAGGGGGGGGGGGAGGGTGCAAGCACACGACTGATACATGGCACTCACGCGCTCTTTCAATAAAGCCAAAGTTCTTCGTATGCAAAGAATCACCGTCCAAAATCTAAAGAACCGGGTTATCAGCTGTTAGACGCGTGTGCTTTAGAAAATGCTCGAACCAAGTGTTGAATTCTTTCACAGTCATCCGGAAGAGTTGCAGACAAATACCGTGTCTGGTGGAGCACCTTCCATAAGACTGGTAGGCTAATGGGCCCAAGGGAATATCATCATAGGTGGCAGTATTTGTCCCGTTGCTGACATGCAAATGCTTGCAGTGGAAAGTAGCCCTCTTTCCGCCGATGTCACAGCACCTACCTGTTGTCGGTCTTTCAAGGCAAACACTTTGGAACGTTTCGTTGGCACCTAATAATACAAAATGAGTCAAAACATGCATTTTATTTGAAAATGTGTACAACTTACGGTGAGCACAGTGGTTTCATCAACGTTGAAAATCCTGCTGGCACTGAATTTTCCTCCATCCATTTCACGATGCAGCACACCGAAGAAGTTGTCGACCGCTATCTTGTTGAATGCTTGCAACCTTGCAGCTGAGGTAGCCTCAGGAGTACGGAGCGAGAGTTTGGGATGACGCTTCCGAAAACCGTGAAGCCAATCCCAACCAGCCAGCTGTGTCTTCGTATTGAAAACATGTGCTTTCCCGTTGCGTTCGGCCAGCTGGAAGGCAAAGCTCCGGATGTCGCGTGTGATAGTTCCGTAGCATCGAACCTGAAAGTCCAAAATGTGGACCATTAAAACAGCTTCCTCGGCAGGTGTGAAAACTGTTTTGAATGAGCCGATTTTCTTCACCTCCTGGCCCAGTACTTCTGCAGTTTTCAGATAGCGGATCAGCGTAGGTCTTGGAATTGCATGGTCCTTGGCTGCTCGTTTGATGGGCGTTCCACTCCGGCGGACAGAATCCATGGCCGTTTTTGACCACTGCTGCCTTCCCGATAGTCTTTTGTACGTTCGCACCATCACTGCCACCAAAACACTGCGTAGGTAAACAATGTAAACAAGTCAACAAAGTGGGCGTTGAGGTTAGATTCCAGAAACAAGTGGTGTTCATTTTGCCCGTACTAGAAGTGTTCGTTTCGCCCCTAATCGATTAAATTAATTTGAATGCATTTTTTGTTAAATAAATTATTGCAAAAAACAATATTGTGATTAATGTCAACTTCCAGCAGCGATACAAAGATTGTGTTTGGGACAAATAATTGATAATAAATATTCTGAAACGTTCGTAAAACCTTGTTTTGCTCTGATGTGTGATGTGCTCTGAAATTATAATATGTCAAACCCTTGGGTTATGATTTCTGTAACTAGAAATTAGAAGAAAAATTAGTATTTTCCATTTAATTCCAACTACCTTTGCTTATCTTCGACAGATCTGTCGAAGATAAGCAAAGGTAGTTGGAATTAAATGGAAAATACTAATTTTTCTTCTAATTTCTAGTTACAGGTATTCCGCTAAACAGCTCAAACCCTTTAGGATTTATGATTTCTATTTTTTTATATATATTTCGGTGGTTAAAAGAGGATATCAACTGTTCTATTGAAAAATTATAAGTTTGATAGTGGTAAAAATGATTAACAGCTAACATTTTCGTTTAAATTTAAAAGATTTTCTGATTTTGATTGTGTCCATTTCGCCCCGTGTGTTCATTATGCCCCTAATCCCCCTACGTATCGAAAAATGACGCCTTTTCCGTAATAGTTGTTTTACCTACGCATCCTTATGGTGTATCATAAAAAAATCCAAAATCTGTTCCACTTCCCTTCTTGGTAGCTGCTGCCAAACAAGTATCGAAAGATTTTATGGTATAAACGCTGCTTTCTAGTTTCCTAATCGAGAGATGCGGATTTTTCATTAGGGCCTAACTGACAAACGTAAACAATGCCTTTTTCCGCGAATTTCTTGTCTTTGAAAACTCGCCCAATCAATCCACCACGGTCATTCCGAAGAGGAAGAGTTCACCTATCCGATAGAATTGGAGGCTTATGCCTGGAACAGACATACAACGTACAGCGTTGTACTCCTTTAAACGCTGGCCAGACTGACCAGTTATAACATGTTATAAGCCTATCTTGATGAGATTCCTCTTGTTTATAATTATTATAACATGTTATAACTCAGCAGTCTGAACAAGGCATTAGTCTAGTACGTGTTTTTAGTACTGGATTAGTGTTTGACATCTCGTACAACGCTGTACCATAGACTAACTCTAAGACCAGTAGGTCCCATACAAATACGATTTTTTTCTTGGCTCAGTCAGTACTAGTACATCGGTCCCAAGCTCAATAATGCGCCCCTAATAATGAACTCACACGAACACACTCTCAAATATTCTGTCAAAGTAACACAGCAAATAAAAAAAAGGCGCAAGGTGCTGACTTCAAGGTGTATTTCGGACCAAGGGGTTCTACGACAGTGAACCAATTTCAAATCGCTAGTTGCATATTGATTGTTGGCTGTACGATGTATGTCTGTCCCAGGCATAACGAATTGGCTTTTGTAAGTAGATAGTGAAATGAAGATGTACATCACCATCGACTTGGATTCGGGCTTTCTTTCACGTTCTACCACTTGCATACACCTACCCATTTGCTTGACGTCCAGAATTTGTTATTGAAAATGATAAGTTTACCTCGTTATGTAATATCCAAATAGCTCAAGATGAATCCTAAATTGTTCCGATAAGACTCTGGCACGTACTCCGAATTGCTGTCCAAGTACTGGATAGCTGTCTTGAACATTTGCTCCGAGATTTCAACATTAACTACGTTATAATCCTGCAGCCAGTAGTTGATTATGGGCTGCTGTTCGAACTTCTCATACCTATACATCACCTTCATCACCCTGTGCCGGTCCAAATGTATATTGCGATGAGTCTTTCGGGACGAAACAAATACACCATCTTCATGTTTGTCGTTGACTTTTCCGTTTACGCCTTGTTCGTCAGTTTGCTCATCGGATGCGGATGAATCCGTATCTACGCTTTTACGTATTTTGAACACATTCAAATTGACGTCCATGATTTGCATCAACAGGAAAAACACATCGCCATTCCGTCCTGGGCGCCGCATTTCGAAGATTATTTTGAAGATGGGTGGAAGCCCCAAGTGCGAAATGAAGTTGAAGTCATTGACAGTTTTTCGGACTAGATATTGGAATTGTGGTAACGATTGATCTACCCGGAACAAACCGTGCGGTATGGGTTTAGGCTCGTTTGGGTTTTCCTATTTTAGAAAAGAAGAAAAAAAAAACCTTGAGATTAAGCCAGAACATGACCCCCCGAAAAAATAACATACCTCTTTCTGCTGCTGGAATCGCAAGTTTTCATACCACAGTTTGGCAGACCCATTCCGTTTCATTGTTCCCAAAAATTGAAGACATCGCTTGCAGTACAGAAAACGCTCCGCTCGTAGGTGAACGCGCTCCAAATGTTTTCTATCTAACAAAGCATAGAAAGGCCCAAAGAACAGATCTGTCTCCGATGGGGTGAACTTGTTTGGGTGAGGTGTCACGTTTGATGATGATGTACAGTCTCCACCATCCGGGTGTGCATGGGTTTGGGTATCCCCTCCGCCATGCGAATGGAGATGACAGTACCATTCATTGCTATCCATATGGTCCGAAGGCAGCTCGAGTATGCGTTTAAAGCTAATCGGTTCATCGCGAAGGGCATTGCCACAATTGCTACATATTAGCTTATAAGCCATCTCCACTTGCAGGGAACATTCCAGCTTAAGGTCTGTACAGGCATTGTACTCATTGATTTCCAGCACTTCTGAGTGGAACTTGTTTTCGTTGGTGTTAATCCGAAAGCAAATATAGTTATTCTTGATAAGCAGCGAACTCAGCGTTTGGGTGTGCAGCTTAAAATAATCCCCTAGTCTTATTTCGTACCGTTCGTCATTGTTTTCCGTACTGATGGTAATTCGATCGGGACCGAGGTCGATTTTAGTTGATTTGATCTCCGCGAAACGTCGGCTGAAGCAGATGAAAAAGTTGGCACTTTGCAATCGCGGTCGCAGCTCGATCAGCACGCGGTCAATGTTTCCTACAGGCATTGTTGAATGTTTTGATTTATAACGGTATTACTGATTGATTTACTGATTATGATTGTTATGTCTAAAAAATGCTGCTATAAATACGATCGATTGATATTGATTCCTATTCTATTTTTGCCCGCTTAGGTTCGGGTTGCTCGTCAGCCTTCTGCTTAGCTGCCTTCAGTTTGGCATAGAGTTTATCATTTTCACTTAGCACACAGGAGAGAGTTACTTTCTGATAGTAATCCGGCACGAGTTCTATATTTTCGATAATTGTCGTTAGCAGATGACTTTTCTCGCAATGAATTCCCGGAGGATCGTGCTTCAGGTATGTGAAATGCACGTGCAGGTGATAGAACGACGGTTGATAATGGACGTAAATTCTCAAATGATCCGACTCGATCCCGTACCGTTCCTTGATTGCCTTGGTTCCGTTGGCCTTGAGATTTCTCAACAATGGTAAATGGGCTGCGGTGAGATCCCGTAACGATTTTATTCCCCTCGGACGCACCAATGCTAGGAGATACAGTTGTTCAACAGTTTTACCATCCCATTTCAAATCAGGCAGCAGGATGAAACCGGTCTCCTCCGAAGGGTCCTCGTAAACGATGCGGTCCTTTTCCTTGCGGTGCTCTAGGATGTTGTACAGCCACTAATAAGAAAGGAATGGAATTAACAAAGATCGATATCATTATGGGTGCAGCAGGAAAACAAAAATGTTTACTTTAAGCGATACGGTTCATGGTCTAACAATGTAATTCAATTTATGTCTTTTCCAAACATTGTTCCATCAGCTGTTTGTCTATGCTGATAGCTAGTTTCGAATCTCACCTAACTATTTAAAGATCATATCAGCGCCAACATTTGATTAGGCGAATCTGCTTTTGTAAACAAACACTTTGTCTGCTAATTTATCAGATTTAAAATGATGCAAAATAGATCCGGTATAAAGCAAAATTTACAACACCGGTACAGGAAGCTTTAGCGTTTGGTCTAAGAAAAATCCAAACCACGATTCGGACCACCTTTGAAGATGCCCTAACCAAAGCTAATCGTATAAACGAACACCTGCAACATGCTCGTTAGGGTGGTTCAAAGTATCAATTCAGCTCCACCTCACTCGATATCAAATCAGATCCTGACTCTTCACCCAAAATTTGAGCTAAATTCGTTGCGAACTCGAACTGCACTGACCTATAGAAACGTCTGTAAACTAAATTGTAATATAAAAATTCGAGCGGTTTTTCTGACTGATTGAAACAATAGAATAAGCAAACTAGTACAAACATTTAGATTTTATTACCTGTTCAATAAACAGCTTGATACAATCTTAGATTTTCAGTCATTATCACAAAATTCCAAATTTATATCGTTTTAAAGGTGCGTTCCAGAATGGAAAGTTAAATACAATTTAGTTCATATTCTATATCTCTTTTTCTAAAGTTGTCATATTTTCAACCAATCTAAAACATTTGATGTCAAATGCATTTTATAAAATTAAATACTAAATATCATTTAAAAAAAAATAGGATAATCTGACTCATTATTGAGTTGCAATGCTACACGGGTAATAATCTACACATATTGATTGGTAAAAATCCATGGAAAATTCCACATAAGGGCCTGTTCAGACCACTCTCCTTCCCCCACAAAAGTCTACGTGGTTTATGAATATCCTTTAATAATGATGTGTTCACACATAAACAGAACCCACGGAGAAGCTCTAATGAAGTTTATGTGACAGATGAAAAGTATGTGTGCCACACATAGAGGTTATGAGTACACATTAAAAGTATGAGTGGTTACAAATCGCTATCATTGTTGCTTGCATTGTAAAAATGCATGTGTCGGCTATAATCACTGCTTTTTTATCAGTGTATGAGATAGACATTCTTCTAATTATGCCGAGTTTTTTCTTAATAAGGACAATTCAAAATAGTTTTAAAATTCACAAAACAAAAATTTTTAACAAATTTTGCTAAAATAGTTTTAAAATTCACAAAACAAAAATTTTGAACAAATTTTACTGATAAAAGTCAGCTTTGAGTTTTAATTTTTCTTCAACATTTCTATTGTTGTTAACAGACGAAGTTTTCATTTTTTTAAGGTCCTGGTTCTGCCAAGATAGATAAAAACTTGTTGACTTTGACTAGTATCGCCACTTCGAATCTACAAACTTTAATTACCCTGCCGATCGGAAATCCCTGTACCACTGATGTAAGTAAACATATTTTTTCGCATGCCGAACTATCATAAAAAAAAACTGTTGCGGCATACAAGTGATTGAAACTTCCGCCACAAAAGATTTATGGTGTTTAGATATTTGAGCTATCAAAAAAAAATGGTGATGCAAATTATGTTTACAGTGGACACTGATAATTATGTTTCAAGACATGTTAATCGTTTTTTTATCCATTCGGGTGAGATTCGTATTATCCCCGTAAAATGAATTCGAAATCTTCCACGACTGAATGCAAAAATTTGCACAAATTCGCGAAATCTGCGAAATTCTCGAGAATCGCAACTGCAAGGTATCTTAATTCATATTAAAGCTCGATTCAAAGTAAATCTGGACGCACGGTTTAATACACCATCGCGTCCCCGGTGGTTTGAACAAAAAACGTTTGACAGGCATTTGTTGATGTTTCATTGACTAAGAAATTGGTGAAAAGCTTTTTTCGATTGATCGAAGCATCACGAAATAACGGAACTTGAGAAAAGAAAATTAATTGTGCACAAACATCTGACTCAAAAATAGCAAAATTCCCCAAAATACTCTGAGGGTAGGTAGAGCACAGCGCATCTATCATAAAAGTGACACTAGCAACAAAGAGCTAAGGAGAAAGGTGTTGAGGTACGTGAAAGGCAACCCAGGTGTCTCCATACGTGATTTGGCAAAGAAATACGATTCCAACTTTTCCACCGTGCGTAACATCCTTTCAAGAGAAGGTATAAGTCGTCTTGTGCCAGTAAACATCCAAATCGCTCCCTGAAACAAAATTTAATGACCAAAAAGCGAGCACGATTACTATACGAACCAGTTTTGACGAAATTTTAAGGCTGTATTTTAATGGATGACGAAACATATGTCAAAATGGATTGTAAACAAATCCCCGGACGAAAAATTTACCTGCAAACTGGTCGTGGGTTTTGGCTGATAAGTTTGCTCGGAAACTAATGATTTGGCAAGTAATCTGCAGTTGTAGCTTTAAAACCAAGTGTCTGAAAAAGCGGATTTTACCTTTCAACAAGATCAACGTTATGTTTTGGCTGGATCTAGCCAGCGGCCACTACTCTAAGGAGGTACTAGAATGGATGCTGCAAACGATGTTAATTTCGTCCTCAAAGAGATTAATTCTCCGAATTGCCCTGAGTTCAGACCGATCGAAAAATATTGGGTAATTGTCAAGCGAAAATTTCGAGAATGCGGTAAAGACGTGACAAATGCACAACAAATGCGTTTGAAGTGGAATAAGTGGAAGCCGGTACAGTGTCACCAGCGACTGTGCAGATCATGATGGCAACGATCACAAATAAAGTGCGACAGTTCATTCGAAACGGTGAAATGTAATAACTTGTAATTTATCGTTAGAATAGCTGAATAAATACCCTCTTTTTTGACGTTTTGATCAACCGTGTATGTTGTTTAATTCTTGAGTTCTAATCACTTGAATGCGTGCCAATTTAGTTGGAATCGGGCTTTAATTGTGTTCAAAATTCTTCTTTTGTGGCTTATTTCAGCGAACCAGTACACAGTCGAAATTTTGAATTTCATCGAACGGAAGGAGGTGGAAGAGCTGATACCTACCAATTTTCATAAAAAAAATCAAGATTATTATTTAGGTGCAGCAATTTTTTGAACATAATAAGTATTGTTTTAAAACAACAATTGAACCTGATCTTTACTTTGTATTTTAGATTTTGTTTTGAGTTGAAAATAAGCACGTAATTGAAGTGAAAAAAAAGTTATTAGTACGAGCCACTGAAGAAGTCTGCACATTGTAGACGAAATACGCGTATCTGTCAAGATGAGCAAAGGCAGATGGAATTAAATGAAAAAAATACTAATTTTTCTTTTCATTTTTAGTTACAGGTAGTCCATTAAAGAGCTCAAACTCTCTAGGATTCAAGTTTAGTTTTCCAATTGAAGAATCCAAATTAAATTAAAGTGAGGTTAAACATCGTAGTATCTAAAACTGAAATTGATAATAACTTTCTGGCTATTTTTTTAAACTGTATGGAGTCGATCTGTAATTTCATTATCGACAATTTTCTGCTGTTTTTATCATCAACTAGCTGAACCCGGTGCGAGCCTTGCTACGCATGCAACAAAATGAATGAAAATTTAATAGAACCTGCTCATTTATGTTGTTTTTGTGAATGCATCTGGTTAAAATATTTTCGTTTACTAATGTAATTTCTGAAAAAAAAAACAAAGATTTATGTTTTTAATTAAACTTTTGGATCGGTAGTTTCTATAGGTCTTTCTTTCTGCGTAGAAGCATTTCATTGACAAAAAAAATGTATCATCAAACGAAGCCGTATTCTGTCAGTTTGAATGTAATTTTCCCTTGCATAACCTTTGATCAACTTCTTGTAATGTAGCACTGAGAGTAACTCAAGCATCCCCCATTCTTGGCTAAGCAGGGGTCAAACTTCTATCAGTACATGCTTCTTACCCTAGAAATACACATTTTGAGTTTAAGTTGCATGGATAATTCTCATGTTTGGTTCCAATTTCTGTTTTGTTTGTTTGAGAGTCCACCCCCCCCCCCCCCCCTCCCACCAGAGAGATGAGGTCTCAAACCACCTTAGAAAAAAATCTTGTCTAAAACTCCCACATGCGAAAGTTGGTTCCATTTGCTTAATTAGTTTTGGAGTGATGTGGCAATTTGTGTTTCATTGGTGTGGGAGCACCCCCTTCCAGATGAGGGAGGAGTCTCGAATCATCATAAGGACCTTCACCGACTCCAAAAATCCCAGCATAAAAAATCCGGACATACTGCATATAAATTTTCCGGCCATACTGCATACACATTTGCATAGCAGTAGGCATAGTTCTCATGTTTGTTTGAAATTTGTGTTTCATTTGTATGGGGACCCCCGCTTTTCAGAGAGAGAGGAGGGGCTTCAAACTACAATAAAAACATTTCTTGCCTTCAAAAACTCGCCTATACCAAATTTGGTTCCATTTGCATGATTAGTTCTCGAGTTATGCAGGAATTTGTTTTTCATTTGCATGGGAGCCCCCTTTTCTATAGGCGGGAGGGGTCTCGAACTATCATAGGATACTTTTCCAAACCATAAGCCCCTGCATACAAATTTCCATGGCAGTAGGGATAGTTCTCATGTTTGGTTGAAATTTGTGTTTCATTTGTAAGGGAGCCCCCCTTTCCAGAGGGTGGCGGGGTCTCAAGAAACCATAGAAACATATCTTGTCTCCAAAAACTCCCACATGCTAAATTTGGTTTCCTTTGCTTGATTAGTTCTCGAGTTATGCAGAAATGTGTGTTTCATTTGTATGGGAGCCCCCCCCCCTTCCAGATATGGGAGGGTTCCAGACTATCATAAGAACCTTCTACGACCCCAAAAACCCCTCCACGCAAAATTTCACGCCGATCGGTTCAGTAGTTTTCGATTCTGCTACGCTTGCAACTAAATGAAGGGAAATTTAATATAACTGGCATCTTTATGGTTTTTTTTTTTACCTTCAAAACCCCCCACATGCCAAATTTGATTCGATTTGCTTGTTTAGTTCTCGAGTTATGAAGTAATTTGTGTCTCATTTGTATGAGAGCCTCCCTTCCTGAGAGAGTAGGGGTCTCAAACAGTCATAAGAACCTTCTCCAGCCAGTTCAGAACTTTCCGAGTCTATAAGGGTCTGACAAACAAACAGACAGACAGAAATTCATTTTTATGCATATAGAAATCTAGCCTCCAAAAACCTCCATATGCTAAAAGTGGTTTGATTTACTTGATTAGTTCTCCAGTTATGCAGAAATTTGCTTTTTATTTGTATGGGAGCCCCCCCCCCTTTCAAAATGGGGAGCGGTATTGAACTTCCATAGAAATATTTCTTGCCTACAAAAACCTCAACATGCCAAATTTGGTTTCATTTACTTCATTGGCTCTCGAGTTATGCTAAAAATTATGTTTCATTTTTATGGAAGTCTCTCCTTTCGGAAGGCGGAGGGGTCTCAAACCACCTTAGAAACATTTGTTTCCTTCGAAAACCTCCATTTGCCAAATTTGGTTCTATTTGCTTGATTTGTTCTTGAGTTATGCAAAAATTCGTGTTTCATATATATTAGAGACCCCTCTTTCAGTGAGCGGAGGAGTATCAAACCACAATAGAAACATTTCTTGCCTTCGAAAAACTCCACACGCCAAGTTTGGTTCCATTAACTTGATAAGTTCTCGAGTTATTCAGAAATTTGTGTTTCATTTGTATGGAAGCAGACCGCCCCACCCCCCCCCCCCCCCCCCCTTGGCCCATTCCAGATGACAGAGGAGTCTCAAACCTCTATAGATACATTTCGGTCCTCCAAAAACCTTCAGATGTCAAATTTGGTTCCATATGCTTGATTAGTTCTCGAGTTATGCACAAATGTGTGTTTCATTTGTATGAGAGCCCCCCTCTTACAGAGGGCGGAGGGATGAAGAGTCACCTTAGAAATATTTCTTGCCTTCAAAAATCTCTACATGCCAAATTTGGTTCCATTTCATTAGTTCTCGAGATATATAGAAACTTTTGTTTCTTTTATATGACACCCCCCCCCCCTCCCAGAGAGTGAGGAGGGGTCTCATACTATCGTAGAAACAATCATTGCCTTTAAAATCCCCGCATGCCAAATTTGGTTCCATTTGCTTTATTAGATCTAGAGTTATGGAGAAATTTTAGTTTCATTTGTATGACAGCACCCCTCCTAGGAGAGGGGAGGGGTCTCAAACCACCAAAGAAAAAAAAATTGTCTCCACAAAACCCCACATGCAAAATTTGGTTCCATTTGCTTGATTAGTTCTTGAGATATGCAGAAAATTCTGTTTCATTTGTATGGGAGCCTCCCTTTTTAGAGAGGGGAGGGGTCTCTGACTACCATGGGTTCCTTTGCTTGATCAGTTCTCGAGTTATGCAGAAATTTGTGCGTCATTTGTATGGGAGCCCCCCTTTCCAGAGAAGGGAGGGGTCTCAAACCATCATAAGAACCTTCCCCGGCCCCAAAACCTTTTCCATACAAAATTTCACGCTGATCGGTTCAGTAGTTTTCGAGCCTATTAGGTTCAGACAGACAGACAGACAGACAGACAGACAGAAATCCATTTTTATATATATATATAGATTTCTTTGCTTAGACAGTTCGAAAACCCATTTTTCACGAGCGCCATCTATAACGTCTATAATCTCACTTTTGCGTTACCTGGATTCCTCAATTAAACTTTAGAAAATCAAGCCTTGGTGATTTTGAAGTCAACAGTGCGGTTTCCGGCTTTATTTATAAAGATTAAATCTAATGTTCTGGCTCGAGTGAAGCTTCAGTATATAAGAGAGGTTACCTGTCACCCCAGTCGGTTGCAAGTGGACTACCTCTCAACGCGAGTCAAGAACACAACAGCGCTATTAGCTGTGTCCAAGAAATGAATTCTTCTTGTGTGAAACATCTCTGACTCCAAGAAGCGGATTTATTTAAAGAATTACTGAAGTCGAGTATTAGTACACGACACTGAAGAAGTCTGCACACTGTAGACGAAATACGCGTATCTGTCAAAATAAGCAATAAAGGTATTTGGAATTACATGGAAATTACTAATCTTTCTTCTGAGAAATGTATATTTATACATAAATATACCTTTCTCAGTGCCTAGTTACTGAAATCAGTTAATGCCAGGGCCACAACTTTATTCCCTTTCTTCATTCGAAACCAGAGATGTTCGGAAACATTCACTGAGTTCGAATGAAAAAAATATAGACAACCGATGGTGAGAAGCAGCCAGACGTAGTACATTACACCCGGTGCCTTTAAAACAATTCAACCAAAGGTTTGTTGCATCGCGATGAGATGTTCAATTGTGAAAGTAAAATTTATCCGTGGTTTTATTATACACCCCTCTCCTTCAAACGGTTATGCCTCTTTTGAAACATCGTTGGGTTCAGCCATGAATTAATTAGCAGCAGCAAGTGTAGCAGACAGCTTACATCAACCACCAACATCAATTGAATCCTAGGATGACGAAACGGGGCCACCACTGCATTTCTTCTGCCACTGCATTACAATTTTCCTAAACTTTTGGCTGGCGACTGCCACCTACTAGCCGCAATCTGCCCACGTATCGAATTTTTCATTACTTCACAGCGCATACCACACACATAACACCGCACGAAACAACGCTCGTGCGAATTAAATTCTTCGCAAGTAGCTACCAATGGGAAAATCAATTCGTGCGTATGATTCATAACACACTGCTAAATACAAGCTTCAAGGTTACTGTCATTTGTCTACATGCCGCCCTTTTTTTTTTCAATTATAACGTCATTGACCACTAAATTTCGAAAGCAGCAGGTCTTCTGCGTAACTCATCTTCAAACACTCACCTCCAAACTCAGCTGTTCCTGTTCCAGGTGAGGCAACGTCACACTTCGATAGTCGTGCACAGACTCCTCCACGAGAAATCTTGCGTGTGTTGAGTATTTCGAAATATGTTTTTCGCTGGCAGGGTAGATTATGGTCACTTTTAGCTCTAACAAAACGAAACAAAGAACGCCAGAACAAAGACCAAATGTATTCTATTAAAACCCAAATCGAAATATTATAACATTGCTCACGTGAAACTTACGATTTACTTCCGGATCGGCCACGCACAAGAAATTCCCGTATATATCGTTGATAAATTCCGTTCTAAGATGTGATTTGGCTGAGAAAAAACTATTTCCACCAGCTACTTCTTCTGCAATCGTTGATGTAAGATTTGATTCACTTTCACTCGACGACGACGTCGTTTTCTCGACGCCTGAATTTGCTGTCGTCACTTCTCGACACGAGTTATTTCGCAGTTGAGCCTCGGTGAAGGCCGTCTTCTCCAATACAATGATCGCGTAACTGTCTCGAGATAAATTACCGAAATGTCCCAACAGCGATACCGTTTTATGTGTGCTGTTGTTGTTTAGAACACGAACTGGTTCAAAGTGTGCCAAATCGTAAGCACTGTTGCTGCCACTTCCATCCACCACTACTACGGACGACGGTGGACTACCTGGCGAAATGACTGTTGCTGCTGGCTGACCTTGACAGCACGATTGCTGGTGCTTTGATTCGGCATGACTGATGCTATTGTTCGACTCGACACTTTCAGGTTTCTGCTGTTTGTTGGCAGCTTCTATCATGATAAGCACAACGGGGACCAGAGATTTTACACTTTAACACAAGTTAGCCTTAATTGATAACCCAACTTTAACGGTTTTATAGAAAATTAAGCATAAATGGGGCCAAAATTATCGGATAAAACACGGTATTACAAATAAGCGGGTTTTATCTTCGTTTCTCACTCGCGTCATACGCTAAATTTTCAGGAATTATGCTGTCAAACGAGCGCATGACAATTCGGAGTGGGTACAAATGGATTCTGACCATTTTACCTATCACCGAAACACGATAATTGAACCACGAAGATTTGAGATTACACATTTTATGTATAAAAATCACTCATTTAAAAGAAATATGTACAATAATTAGCCACCTTGAAACACCTTCTTCAAATAGTTCCACAGGTGGGTGTTTTTAACCCTTATGTGGGTGAAAATTTACTTCGCATATATTTTAAATCGTTCATAGCTTGTAAGAAGAACAAGTACAAGTCTTCATTGTCTGTGTCTGTGTCTGTATTTCGATCTTGCATATTGTCACATTTTATGTTATTGTTATCGCATAGTTTAATCTCATTTTAACCATACAACATCTACATTAACACATATTGTTAATATTTGTCATATTGTCATTGAGAGTTTTTTTTATTGTCTGCACTCGATCTGGATTATATACCAACTATTTGGCATAGAGTACAGCAAAAATTTTGTTCGGGAAAATTGCCATTTTTTTATGGTAACCTAACTTAACCGCCTATTCAGCATATTGTATTTTGGCCTTTTACCATCTGACATATTGTGAAAACTATATAGGAGATTGTTAGTTTATAGTTGTCAACAATAAGGGTAAATGTCGTAACAATAACGAAAACGGTCGTCAACAATAAGAGAAAGGATCCAGGAATGGTTTGTGATTATGCGGGTTATGGCATGACAAAAGATATGGACAAAATTTGAACTGTTTCATCAAGTGGTTTGGCGCTCCAACGTGTGTATTTCCCTTTTTCACCCGATATTGACCATGCTGAAATATCGGTGCAAAAAAAGAACCACGTTGTCATCATACAGGTTTGGGCCGAATTAATAAGATGAATTCGCCTCGACTTTGTTTTTGCACCGATAGTTCAGCATAGTATATATCGGGTGAAAAAAAGCAATACTTATGTTGGAGCATCAACTTTGACGCCAGCTGTAGTCCAAATCACTTAATGAAAACAGTTCAAATTTTGTTCACAATAATCTCTGTATTGTTTTAAGCCATGGAGAATTTTTTAATATGCTACCTAAATTTTTCACAGATATACGGATTTTTGAAATTGATATGTCCAAAAATGTCTTTTTCCACATATGTTATGATAACTCCAAATTTATAAACTTCATCAACATAAAATTTTGGTCACATGAGGTCGAAACATTGGTTATAGTGTTGTTAAAATTTGCCAAATATATTGATAATTGACAAAGTTACAGAAGGTTGAACAACGCGTTTTTGGAAGCAAAATTTTGCTCGGCTTGTTTTTTGCTACTGAGTGCGAGGGGGGTGCCACTCCCACGATGAGCGTCAAATAAAGTTTCCCTGACATGAGAATTTCCACGATGATGACGATTTTCTTTGCGCTGCAAGCATGTTTTTGCGATTGGCACGATCAATCGCGATGAGAGCGCGATGACGATGTGATCAGAATAAAAACTATCACTGACAGCATCAAACTGCTCGAAAAATTTGACAACGAGAACTGCCAAAAATAAAATGACATTTCGTGATTCCAAACATTCCATCAATAAAATTGTCTTCTGTCATTGCACTAAAAACGACTCCGGATTTTGTGTTTCTGTTGACTCCTCTGCATCAGCCCGCCGGGTGAGTCGCCATCAATTCAGTTTTCCCTATCTTCACGCCTTTTTGTCTACAATACACCGTCTGCTGCTGATGCTTCTCACGGTAGCTGCAGCCGCAGTTTAAAGCCGAATAGTTGCAGATGTTGGATCAAACTTAATTTCAACGGAGAGTGAAGTATATCCATCCAACATACGGAAGTCGAGCTAGGACGACGAGTTCGTTAACCATTACCTTACTCATTACGGCTACCAAAACTACGGAACCCAAATCGGCACAGTCCCCAACAACCGATAACCGACGACAACAACAACAACAACAACCGCAGAATTCATAACATCAACAACATCCTGTCGTCCCACTTTATTTCCACCTAGCAATGAGCTAGGTTGTTACAATTCAGTACCGGATCTGTGCCACAATCTAACTAATGTAATGAATGCGAATGCAATCAAGATCCCGGTGTCCTGTATTGCTGCAATGGAACATCGCATGTGTTCCGAAAGCTACCACTTCCGGATCCGGGAGCTGGTACTGAACAAGTCTATCAAGTACATCAGGCAGTTGAGATCGCTCTCGTTTACGGATGGCTGAATTCAGAAGATAAGCAGTTCGTTTTCTTCACCGAGTTGTCTTAACTTTTTCCAATAACAACATCCTGGCAGAAACTAGCTACACCAGCTGTTAAAGCCGACTTTTCATTTCCATCTGTCCGGGAAAACATTCAAACTTCTAGTTTATTTGTAAACCCGTCACCGCGTATTTTATTTGGGGCTCAAATGCCAGCGGTCGAAAAACCAATTACCTTGGGAAAGACTCTATCGC
>JASCZW010001300.1:0-33309 GCA_034211315.2 Aedes japonicus | reverse complement strand
TATAGAGTGCTTTGTAGATAATATGTAAAAGACAGAGAACTTCGAAAACATATGGAGAATTAGGAACATTAAAGTACAACAGGGAATTTCCATAAAACTAATGTTTTTAACGTATTCTTGTATTCCATGTCAATAAACCACCCACACTTGCGAGTGGCCCCAACAGCATCCTTACTGTTGGTTTAAATCGGTCCTCAAACTCGATGTTTTTACCGTATTCTTGTATTCCATTGAAGTAAACCACCCACTCTTGTGAGTGGTCCCAACAGCATCCTTACTGTTGGAGTAAATTGGTACCAAAACATGAATAACTTCAATGTGCATCTCTGGACAGAGAATAAATCGGGAACATAGTTAAATTTCTTATTAGCTGCCGTCTTCATTCAGCTCACAGTTTACAAAAACGGATCCCGCTGCAAACCCAACCATTTTATCCAACATCCCAGTGATTTTTCGTGGGAGTGCAGAGGTGGCTTGGCTTCCAATAAAGCGAGCATCACGTCAACATATTCCTACCCATTCCCTACTTGACCTGCATTCGGGCGAGGCCGGCGCCGGTATTGCATTGGTTTGGGATCACCAGTTTTTGCACATTGAGGATGTATGCTGGTCCCAAGTATCATCTTTTGGTTCTCTGTGTAATAACAGCTGATCTGGCAATAGCGGAGTAACAATCTCGGGCGGTCAATCATGCTCATGCTCATCAGGGAATTTCCATAAAACTATGAAAATGTGAAAAATTCAACGTTGGAACGTTGGAATGAAAATAATGAAACTTTGGATATAAGTTCGAAAAATTTCAAAAAAAGCTCAAAATGCTTTAATGAATTAGAGAGATCTTAGTAGGTGATCACAAAGTTTTCGAGAAAATCTAAGAACTTTGCCGTTTAATTTAGAGATCTAAGTTTAGAAATTAATAAATCTCTAAATAAATTTAGAAATATGTCCGGAAATATTGGAAGGTTTTTTTTAATTTTTAAGGTAAGAATCAAGTAAGCCTCAGTGATATATATTTCATCTTCTACTTCACATATAGTTATGAAATTGCTACAGCTTGTTCGAACAGAGAGTTGTACCTTAAGAGTCAATGAAAAGAAGTTGAATAAACTTTTAACAAAAAAGGGAGTTTAGAGATATCAGAGGAACTAAAGTGCACGCCCAAATTTGACTCACTTTCGTCAAAAGAGTAGATTGTAGATTGAGTAGACTCAAAATTGAGTGGCCGATTATAAATGCTCACAAAACTCAGTTTGGACGAGCTTGGGGTCATTAAACTTTTAAAAATCTAGAATACTGTAAACAAGTTTAAATATCACGAAGAATCATTACGTTTTCTGTAAACCTTCAATTACCTTGGAAAAATCGACTTTGTTTTAGATTTGCAGAGCCAGGGCTGGTAGCAGGTCACTTTTTAGTTACTTGGTCACTATTTTGAATCTAGTTACTAAAAAGTCACTTTTTGCATCCAAAAGTCACTAAAGTCACTATTTTTCGGAAAATTGTCACTCAAGTCACAATTTTCGTACCGCAGATCGCAAAAAGTAAATAAAAAATCCCTTGTACCTGTACCTATTATTGTACAATCACTTGTACACTTGTATTTTGTATTTTGTCAACCAAAATAAGCGATCTGGCCACACTATATAATGTCGAAAAATATACACCAAAAAACTAGATACCTTGGCAAACGCAGTCCAGCCTGTCCTGGAAGGCCATCTTACATTATGACATAATTTTGGGATATTCTATTCCAAACAAACTTGTTTAACTTTGTATAGCCCATAAAGCTATTGTTACAAATGTTGACCTTAAGTTTTGAAGGACAGTATCAATGACCTGATACTAACAAGGTTATCCTATAATGTCTGTAGACGTTTCAGAATATTAATTGAATATGTTTGAATATTTATGGTAGCTTTGTATTAGCCCTAAAGGCTACAGTTGCTAGCGTATATAGTTCATAAAAACTGACGTTGAGACCTGAACAACTCGAGATAATATGATAATGACTGGTGAGCTTACAGAAGCTTCACAGGATGTGTTTGAAGGCATACCATAACCAGCGTTGCCAATGTTCCTGATTTTTCAGGATTTTCCAGACTTATTAGCATTTTGCCTGAAATCTGACAAGCACTAATTTTTTCCAGATTTTGATAAAAAATCCAGATTTTCCTGATTTTCGTAATTTTTATCAATCGAAAGTTGATTTTAAGCTGAAAAAATAAACTAAACAAATTAATGGAGTTCTGCCAAAGCTTTTACTAGTTGGCTACTCTGGAATGGAATTGTCAAAAATCATCCAATAAAAAATCTATTCTGACCCGCTCTTCTACCAACACGATACAAGACATCTTAAACTTCGCGGTTTACCTTTTGAGTATTTAATATCACTCTCTAGCAGGTCTCAAACAGTTAGTTAAGCTAAGCTTTCGCAAAAAAAAAAAATCGAAATACAACTCAGCGCCAACATTAGATTAGGGCGAAGTCTGCTTTTATAAACAATGGCTTTCGTAGTCTTCTGTAGTCTCGAACAAAAGGTCACAAATACAAATTGAGCACTCCTTAAGGAAGACGGAGCATTGTCTCTATCCGCTGAGTATATTCAATTTGAAGAATTGTTTTCAACTTCCGATAAATTAGCAGACAAAGTACTTTGTTTACATAATCAGATTCGCCCTAATCAAATGTTGGCACTCAGAACTATACCATTTATGAAACTGAGAGAGATAAATATATGTTATGTAAGCTTTTTGGTTTTAAATAAACGGTATTTTTATTAACATCAGTTTTTACACATAAAACTGACAATCCTGATTTTATCCTGATTTTTATTTCATATACTACCTGACTTTCTAAAAATATACTTGGCAACGCTGACCATAACCTTTCATAGATTTTAAAGCTAACTTTACGACTATAGATCCGAAATTCTGAACTCAAGGGCAGTTTTGATGAGCTAGAACATCCCAAGATATCTTATTATATTCGTCGACCTTAAAGACTTACTTAATTTGATTGGGAAACTAGGAGAATTTAAAATTTAACACTTCATTTGATCACTTTTTAAAAAATAAAAAATTAAACCTTCAAACACTTTTTTAAATTTTCGCTATTAATCGCGAGCAAATTCCATTTAATTCCACTATGAGCTTATCTTTTGACAGATAGGCCTATTTCGTCTGCTACTTACAGACTTCTTCAGTGTCGAGTGCTCGACTTGAAGGAAACATCATAGTAGGTCTAGTATTTATAGTAGGTTTGTTGGTACCGCGGTATGTGAGATAGGGGTGGGTAGAGAAGTTCTTGAGTGTGTTTATATGTTTGTTTGTATACCTGAAATGTTGTTTGATACCCACAAGGTTATTCATTATTACTTCGTTTGAAGTTAGTCAAATTGGTGTCAAATTGTTGTGTAGTGAGTTGTTTTTGTGTGAAGGTATAAATTTAAACAGTCACGAATATCCGTTTCCTTGATCCTTGTTAAGCAATTTTTTGGAATTTTGTTTGTGGATTGCTATGCTTTCCGCTACATTTAGTTTCAGGGGTTTGTGATATGTCTTAAGATTTGTATGTTATTTAAGTTTAAAAAATGTTCTTCGTTGAATATATGTTCAGCTACTTTTGATTTAAAATGGTGTATGATCCCTTTGTCAGTGTCTTTGTTTGCTTTAGTAACTTCTGCAATATGTTCTTTGAATCGAATATTGAGATTACGTTTAGTTTGTCCAATGTAAATTTTTCCGCAATGGTCACAAGTTATTTTGTAGACCCCGGATTTGTTTAGACTGTTAATGGGGTCTTTAGCCGACCCTAAGAGGGTTTTAAGTTGATTATTTTTACTAGTATAAACTATTTCAAAACCGAAGTTGCGTAGGATTGGTCGTAATTGTGTAGTGTGGTTATCGTATGTCATTGCTATTCTTTCAAGTTGGGGTTGTGTATCTGTTAATGTGGTGAGTGATTGTTTGTATTGTTTTTGTGTTTTTTTGTTGATTACGTTTTGTATTAGTTTTCGGGAGTAACCGTTCAAGTGTGCTGTGTCAAAAATGTAGTCGAGTTCTTTAGTTATGCCGTTTGGACTTAGGGGTAATGTTTGTATTCTGTGTTAAATGATGCTATTTTGTGTTGGTATGAGTGGTTAGACGTATGTGGTATTGTGCGTTGTGTGTTTGTTGGTTTTCTGTAAATTTCAAATGTGAGTTTAGAATGTTCTTTCACTACGAGCAAGTCCAAAAATGGTAATTTGTTATCTCTTTCAATTTCACAAGTGAATTCTATGTTTTTATGTGCGTTGTTTAAGGTTTTTAGAGTGGGAGTTAAGAGATCTTTCTTTAAAATGCAAAACACATCATCAACGTATCTATACCAAACGGTAGGTAGTTGATCTTGCAATTGTTCTTCGAAATTTGCCATGAAGATTTCGCTCAGAAAAGGAGAAAGGGGGTTACCCATAGGGGCGCCTTTTAATTGTTTGAAATGTTCATTTCTGAAGGAAAAGTAATTTTCGTACATACAAAGTTGTGTTAGTTTTATGTATGATCGTACTTTTTTCCTCCGTGTTATGTCGTCATTTTGAAAAAGTAACCACTTTTCTAATAAATTGATTGTATCTTTTACTGGAATTGAAGGGAAGAGGGATTTGACGTCAAAAGATACTAAAATTTCATCTTCTTTTATGTCTGTGTTTTGGACAAGTTCTGTGAATTGTTGTGAGTTTTTAATTGATCTACTTGGGAATTGTTTGGGCATGTTTTGAAATTGTTTAACTAACCATTTTGCAATTTTGTGCGTGGGTGATCCTATCGCTGAAATGATTTCACGCATTTCATTTCCCGGTTTATGAATTTTTGGAAGACCTTTGATTGTAGGTAACGAAGGATTTGACTCTCTAAGATTGTTAATTTCATTCCCAAATGATAATTTACATTCTTTGAGCGTTTTCTCCACACGTCTAACCATTCCCGGAAGGGGATCTGATCGCTGTTTTCTGTAGGGGCCATTATTTAATTTTTTCTATCATGGTGTTTTCTATAGTCCTTTTATCTATTATTACTGTACAATTTCCTTTGTCTGATCTCAAATAATAGACCGGTTTTTGTTTTAATTCCTGGAGTATGTTGTGTTCTTGTGTGTTTTGTTTGTTTTTGTCGTGTTTGTGTTTTTGAGGATATTTGCTGTTTCTGTTCTGATTTCTTGTATTTGTGATGTGTGTAAGTTGTTAGTGTTTATTGCTGTCTCTATGTCAATAATGGTTCGTGTATTGTCAGGATTTGAATCTATTGCGCAATTGAGTCCTTTGTTAAGTAATTTTAGTTGTTCTTCTGTGAATTGTTCTGGGGAACGGTTTATTACTAATCCTTGTATATCTTGAACTGTGTTTAATTTTTTAGGAATTTTATCTTGTGACTTTTTTAGTTTTTTGAATTTTTTGTCAAGTAATTTTCTTTTTCTTTCTGATTCGCAACGTTCCGCGACTGTTACTTTGGTGAGAAACATTGGAAAACTATCTGGGTACTGTTTTGCTAATTTTAAATGTAGCGAATAACATTCTAATGTTTTTGTGTTAAGTTTACCGTGTAATGCTTTAATACTTCTACGCAATAGATCCATTTTTTTTTAATTATTTGGGTATTCGTAGCAGTTTTGACAATTACCTTGTGACTTATTGGTGTGATCTTTTGTCGAGAACACCGCGTTAAGAACGCGATATCCTTGTGTAGACCTGCGATGTTTTTCTTCAACTCGATGAACTTATTCGGCTCCGATTTAGGCTTGGTTGCCATTTTTCACTTTCACTTTTTTTAAACACTATTTTAAAAAAAAAAACTTTTTTGAGCGTATTAGTAGAACGATTGTGATTGGGAAACTAGGAGAATTTAAAATTTAACACTTCATTTGATCACTTTTAAAAAAAAAAAAAATTAAACCTTGAAACACTTTTTTAAATTTTCGCTAGTAATCGCGAGCAAATTCCATTTAATTCCACTATGAGCTTATCTTTTCACAGATAGGCCTATTTCGTCTGCTGCTTACAGACTTCATCAGTGTCGAGTGCTCGACTTGAAGGAAACATCATAGTAGGTCTAGTATTTATAGTAGGTTTGTTGGTACCGCGGTATGTGAGATAGGGGTGGGTAGAGAGTTCTTGAGTGTGTTTATATGTTTGTTTGTATACCTGAAATGTTGTTTGATACCCACAAGGTTATTCATTATTACTTCGTTTGAAGTTAGTCAAATTGGTGTCAAATTGTTGTGTAGTGAGTTGTTTTTGTGTGAAGGTATAAATTTAAACATATTCTATTCTATTATATTCTCTAGTCAAATTATATTCATATTATATTCTAAAACAACGCTTTAGACTATTAATACGGAATAAATTTTTTTCTTCCTGGTTCTATTTGGTCTTAAACTCAGGTGCTTTTTATTTTTTCCAGATAGAAAAATTGATGGAAAACAAAAATAAAAATCTTAAAACTTGAAAATCCTCTGAAAACTTGAAAGAAATTCTTAAAACTTCTGAGGACTCCTTTAAATTTTGAAGAAATTCTGAGCACCCAAGACAAGTTGATGTGTTTTTAAGTAGTTTGTGAAGCTTAAGGGAAATTATAATAACGTTGAAGGAGATCTAATTACTTTAAAATATTATAGCTTTCGTTTCTAAAACCTTCACAGATACTCATAAAGCTTTGGGAGATCTTGATAGAAATTAAAGGACTTAAGCAAAGATTTACAAAGACTTAAAATTAAAGCCCGATTCAAAGTAAATTTGGACGCATTCAAGTGATCATAACTCAAGAATTAAACAACATACACGGTTGAATAAAACATCAAACAAAAGGATATTCAGCTTTCAAACGTTATATAACAAGTTGCTTCTTTTAACCGTTTCGAACAAACTGTCGCACTTCACTTGTGATCGATGCCATCATGATCTGCACAGTCGCTGGTGACACTGTACCGGCGAACTTCTTCCACTCTAAACGCATTTTTATGAATTTGTCACTTCTTTACCGCATCCTCAAAGTTTTCGCCTGACAATTGCCCAATATTTTTCGATCGGTCTGAGCTCATAGGCAATTCGGAGGATTCATCTCTTTGGCGACGAAATTAACATTGTTTGCAGCGTACCATTTTAGTACCTTTTTAGTGTAGTGGCAGCTGATTTGATCCGGCCAAAACATAACGTTGGTCTTGTGTTGTCGAATGAAGGGTAAAATCCGCTTTTTCTGACACTCTTTAATGTAAACCAACGACGTCATTTTGTGAGATGTGATGAAAATCCTACAACTGCAGATTCCTTGCCAAATCATTAGTTTCCAAGCAAACGTATCAGCAAAAACAATTTTATATCTGGAAGGGATACACCCACGACCACGAAATTTTTGTCCGGGGATTTGTTGCCATCAAATTTCGTCAAAACTCGTTCGTATAGAAATCTTGCTCGCTTTTTGGCCACTAAATATTGTTTCAGGGAGCAATTCGGATGTTTACTGGCACAAAAAGACGTATATCCTTCTCTTGAAAGGATGTTACGCACGGTGGAAAAGTTGGAATCGTATTTCTTTGCCAAATCACGTTTGGAGACATCTCTATTCGGCATAAATCGTTTTAAGCATAAATCGTTTAAACTACCGATTCTTTCCGAACTTGTGACAGCAATTCATTAATAAGGTGCAGCAGGTTCTGATTAAATGAAGTTTATCTCGTACTAGGCATGTATAAACGTTGTCTACTTCAGTTTTTTTTTTTTTTTTTCTAAAGGAGAACAAATAGATGTTAGTTCCTCCAACGAGATTGAGTAAACATTTTCTAAACTACAGTTAACATTAATTGGCTGTTTTATTACGCCTGGCTCAACTACTATAGCTAGATAAACAACAGAGAAGAGCACGCTCATTTTTGCCTTCATCGCGTTATCCTTGAGTTTCGCACAAAATTGTCAAAATCCAACCACCTTTTCTGGTTATTTTCAAGGAATCTTTTCCCGTAACAACTTTTCTCAATCTACGTCGGATAGCAGCCCTCCCATCGCATCGATTTTGATTTCTCAAACCGTGCTGCATAATTATTGGTTCTCGTTTGACGGAACATCCCAATTATCATTCAGCGTTCATCGCGGAAGGGTACTTGCCTCGCTTTACTAAACTTCTAATTACCGACCTCCCCGGCGTGGGTTCATTTGACTTATTTAATGCCCAGCCTTGAATCGATGATAATTGATGACCTTCGGTAAGGGTGAAAATTTTCATGGCTCGGGAAGTTTCCCATTCCGGGTTGTTGCTCGCCTAAGGGGTTGTCCTTTGTTCCGGCATTGTTACACCGTGGTCCAGAATGGGATTTTGCGACATGAAAAGGTGAAGTGCTTTTAGGTGGGCCGAGTTATTTCTTTTGAATTCATTATAGTTGCATTTATCTTTTGACAGATACGGGAATTTCGTCCTCAGCGAATCGTACTCAGCTGACATTGAACGTTTACAACACGAATCAGCAACACTTTTATTTTACCAACTAACCCATCTTGAACCACTGTACCTCGGTCCGTATCACTCGATCCGAGATTCGCCACCCTTTAATTAGAGAGAAGTAAATCGTGACAAATTAAAATACACGGCACATCGAACCCCGACTGGATTGGTGGAAAATTTTGCATCCCCTGAGAATACAAAACCTCGACGCGAAAGTTTTTTGCCGGAAAGAAGTAGCGGGGGCACTACTTTGACAAGTGGGGTGGAGGAAGTTTTCGAAACTGCGTAGAGTTGTAATAAACAAAGCAGTAAAGCGACAAGCTGGTGGTGGTGAAGTTATTAATCATCCTCCAGTCACCGGGAAAGGCAAGCTTCGTAGCCGGTAAAGTTTTGCTATTGTATCTCGGAGCGTAATTAATCAAGCAAAGGGTAACAGTCGCCCTTCAAACCAGAGCAAGCTGCCGATGTGGTTTTCCGTTGTCGATTGGGGTGGGGACAATAGACTGATTGGAACATCAGCTTGCTGCTAATCATGCGTCCGTCTGGAGGATTTGGGCCGGACCCTCGTCAAACCTCTCATCACTCACCAGCAATAATAATGGTGGAAAACTGCCAACCGATCGAACCCATCAAGTTAATCCTTATCAGAACGAGACTCGCCACTCGTTAATCCTTTACCTGGCCAGTGGTGGCGAAGGTTCGTTAACGACTACGGTTGACTGTTGATCGTTCAGTCCATTTCAGCTCCAATCACCATCATCGTCTGGCGTCGTGGAACTTCTAAACAGAAAGGGTTTGCTTCTAATAATACCCCAACTGAGTGGGCGGCATCCAAAAATAAAGAGAAATCCGATTCGTTCCGGTTGGTTCCATCTTTTGGACCCATCGAATTTCCGTTGATCGAGGCTTAACGAAGCGAATGTTTAACCACATCACACGGAATCCCTGTCATCCATCCTTCTGATTTGTGCTGCTGCATGTTCTTTTCGTTCGTTCGTTTTTTCGTTCAGCTTTGGCATGGTTGTTGTTGTCGTCGTCGTTTTTGTTGTTGTTGTTGTCGTTTCTCGTGGGTGAATGGTGAACAGGTTGGCATTTCAGTGCTGTTCACCGAAGCCAAATCTTGAAGCGAACCGCATCCATTGGAATAATTGCCTCGGCGTGGCTCGGTTCCGGCCCCAGGAAGACTTAGCTAAGATTTCCACGGGGTGATGGCGGGTGACATTTGACAAACATTGCCTGATTTTCATTTTTTTTCCTCTCTCCTTCGCCATCAAGAAGACCTTGAAATCCCGTTGGTTGACGCGGCTCCATGTCGAGTTACTGATTTGCTGGGAATTGAACTAGCGCGTAAGTTTTATTTTTAGTTCGGTTTTCAGTACAATCGTTCGTGGTGAATAGGAGTAATTAAGTTAGGTAAATGAAAGAAAGATTCCATAAAAAATCAATAATTTTGGCAATCTCTGATTTTTATAACAATATATTGACAAAAAAGAACTATGTTGTTTCACATTCACTTTTTTTAAACACTATTTAAAAAAAAAACTTTTTTGAGCGTATTAGTAGAACGATTGTGATTGGGAAACTAGGAGAATTTAAAATTAACACTTCATTTGATCACTTTTAAAAAAATAAAACATTGAAACACTTTTTCAAATTTTCGCTAGTAAACGCGAGCAAATTCCTTTGAATTCTACTACGAGCTTATCTTTTGACTCTCGACTTTTGAGTGCTCGACTTGACTATTGTTGTTTGCTCATAATTTTCTACAGACATTCTTCCCGAACTATCAGAAGAGATGATTCCAGTTGTTCCAGCATGAGCCATACCGAATAGTCCAATGGATTCAAATCCGGTGGGGCAAAATGCTTTGTTAAGACTCTTCGAATACACTGACACAGTATTTCTAGGATCAAAAAGTGCAAAAACAGCCACAAGTAACATATTTGGCTACATGTTTTTAGCATTAGGGATCACAGCTGTTAAAGGTCAAAGTATCAAACACAGCACAGTGGTCCAGAATGCGAATTTAGCTGGATAGATACATTTTCAAGTTTGAAGTTTTCGAGCAAAATTGTCTTCGACAAAATTGCATCTGAAGACTATATTCGATGAAATTTGGACACACGCAATTGTTCGTAACTTTTTAGCGTGTGGGTAAAAATTATTGAAATTTTAACTAAATGTATGCTCATTGTGTTGTGTCAATTGTGTAATGAGTTTCGTGAAAATCGATCGAGTGATTTCAGTGATGGCTTCGAATGAAGAAATAGTGCGTCAACCAATTTTGGGCACTCACTTCGAAAACCCAAACGCTTCTCATCGATGGATCGGAAAACAGCTCGGAATCGCACATTCAACCGTATCTCATGTGATCAAAACGTTCAAGGACCGTAAGACAACCAAGCGGAAAAATGGTAGTGGCAAAAAACGTGGCACATCAAATCCGGAGAAGGCCAGGATGGTATTGAACCAATTTAAGCGTTATCCCAACATTTCGATCAGGGATGTTGCGAAAAAGGCGAAAGTTTCAGTTTGTTTTGTGCAGAAAACAATGAAACGTTCTGGATTACATGTGTACAAGGTCCAGAAGGCACCGAACCGGAGCGATAAACAGAACTCGGTGGCCAAAACTCGTGCAAGAAAACTGTACAGGGAGTGGCTCACAAAACCGTTCTGCATTGTGATGGACGATAAGACCTACATTAAAGCCGACACCAAACAAATGCCAGGACAGGAACACTACGTCGCCACCTCTAAGTTGGCCGTTCCGGAGAGTGTACGGAAGAAGAAACTGTCGAAATTCGCCAAAAAATTCTTTGTCTGGCAAGCGATCTGCGGATATGGCAAAATGAGTCAGCCCTTCATCACCTCTGCGACCGTCAACGGACAAATCTACAAAGACGAATGCCTCCAAAAACGACTTCTGCCCTTCTTGAGATCTCACGATGGCCCGACACTGTTTTGGCCGGATTTGGCATCTTGCCACTATGCCCGGCCCGTCTTAGACTGGTACAAAGATAATAATGTAGTTTTTGTACCAAAAGACGTCAACCCTCCAAACACTCCGGAACTTCGCCCAATTGTAAAGTTTTGGGCAATCATGACGGCAAAGCTCGTTAAAACTCCAAAACTGATAGAAAATGAACTTGCACTAAAGAAAGTGTGGTTAAAAGTAAGTAAGCAAGTCGGTCTCATCATTGCCTAAAATTTGATGAGAGGGGTCAAGGCAAAGGTGCAGGCATTTGGGTTGGGAGAAGAGGTTCAATAAACCAATGATGTCACAACTTAACCATTTAGTAGTACTTTATTTCCAGAAAGTTTGAAAAGAATCGGGCTCAAGGAAAATTTTTGGTGACCTATTTTGTGTGTCCAAATTTCATCGAATACCGTCTTTAGTAACAAGACGCTTCTTTTGGCGTGAATGAAAACTAAGGTGGTCCTTATGTTTAGACAAATCAAAATCTTACTTTTTTATTCGCAGAAATAAAGGCATACATTATTCGAAAAAGTTGTAGCATAATTTCAAGCAACTTTGACGATATATTTTTTCTGTATCTTTTGATAAGACAGAATTAGAGCATTTTAAGAACAGTTTTTTGCTTCAACTTTTTTGTTTCAAATTTGCCAACAAGGTTGTCTCCAGATGATTTTTTTTGCACAATTGTGAATGCTGCGGTACGGTGATGGATGTCCGGCATTTTATTCTCGAATGCCGGAAATTTGTAACCGAAAGGCAGAAAAATAACATTGGGATAAGCTTATGAGGCGCCATGGGAAATACCGAACAGCAAACAACACGAATGCTTAACTTTCTAAGGGAAACAAGTCTGTTTTACAAACTATAGCGAATCCAGAAAATGGAAGAAACGAGAAAAACGTGAAACGTGTCCAATGCTAAGCCGGATGGACAAACAGAAGTCGATGAAGAAAAACTGGAGAAAAGTAGCGAAACAAGCGAAAAATTGATGGAAACAAGTACCGAAAAAGAATACAAACTGAAGAAGAACAGTGTGGAAATAGCAGCAGTAGCCGTAGCAGTAGCCGAAGAAAAGAAGCGTAACGGATTCAGCGGAAGAAGAAACCCGAAGCGGATAGAGGAAAAAATGAAGAGCAGGGGAAATTGAAGTAGGCACAACGGAAAAGACAAAGCAGAGTAAAGAAGCAAAAAAAAAGTGAAATCGAAGAAGACAACGTAAATAAGAGGAACGTAACGCAATCGAAGAAGAAAAAACTGAATCGGGCAAAGTGGACGAGTAGAAGTCGAAGAAGAGAAACAGAAGGGCAGAAGCACAAGAAATTGAAGACGAAAAGAAACTGAAGGAAAAAATGGGAGAATATTAGGAGAAGAAGAAAGGTGCAAAAAGAAATGTTAAAAAAAGAAGGAGAAAATAACAGAGATAATAAAAGTATTCAGCCTCCACGACCAGTGTCTGCAACCCCTCGTCAGTGAGTTTTCCCTCGGAGTACGCATCGCCCATCGCTGCCTTGACAGATTGAACCAAACACCCTTGTGTGGCGCTCCAGGCGGATTGAAGTTCCATTTTGTGTTGGTACTCGTAAACATGGTGGACAATCCCTGGCTTATCTGATCCTGCAGTACTAGTGCGGCTCCACGAAAATTTGTCCCATTGTCACTGAAGAATTCAGCAGGTGATCCTCTGCGACCCACGAATCGACGTACACAGGAAATGAACGACTCTGTTGACAACGTGTAGGCTACTTCCAGGTGGACGGCGCGTACCGTCAAGCACGTGAATAGTGCGATCCAGCGTTTGACGTTGGCTCTTCCAAGCTTTACCAGCAGTGGACCAAAGTAGTCCAACCCAGTGTAGGTAAACGGTCGTTCGTGGTGGGCAAGGCGCGCGGTTGGTAGTGGCGTCATCGGTGGAATCGCAGGTCTAGCTCAACGGATCTTGCAGGTAGCGACTCACCTTCTTGACTACTAGACGAAGCCTCGGGATACTGTATAGCTGTCGGACTTCGTTAACCACAGTTTCCGAATTGCCGTGGTGGTAGCGTTGATGATAGCGGTACACCAGGAGCTCCGTCACATGTTTCCTCGGTAGGATGATGGGATGACGCACTTCGTACCTGACGTCTTCAACCGCACCAATTCGACCGCGCTCTCGCAGCAAGCCGTTTTCGTCCAGCATCGGCAATAGTTTGTAGATGGAACTGTATTTCCCGATTACCTCCTGTCCAGACTGGTTCGGTGGTTTGCTCGACAGTGCGGCGACCTCATCTAGGTAGGGTTCCCGTTGAACCAACTTGATAATAACTACTTCTGCCGCTTGGAGTTCAGCTTGTTGAAGTTGACCGGTGTTTTTCTGCTGCTGTTTGGCCGAATTGTGTAGAAACCGGAGAGCGTAGGCCGTAGCACGATGCAGCCGATCCCAGGAGGAAAAACGGTTAAATTCTATTACCAGTTCGATCGAACAGTGATACAAGATTGCTGCACGCATCTCCTCGGAAGTAGCGGTCACTGGCTCCTTGGCACGAGGCCACTTGTCTTCCGGCAGACGCATGAAGTCGGGACCCTGGAATCCGGACTGCAGCGATGTACTCAAGCATCTGTACCCACCGCCGCCACTTCGCATAGACGTCTGCACTGACTTGCTCATCCCACTCTGTGCCTTCACGCCAAAGGTCCTGAATCAAGACCTTCCCATGTATAATAAAGGGCGAGAGCAACCCAAGTGGATCAAATAGCGTCATCACGCATCGTAGAACTTGTCGCTTCGTTGGTTTGGTGGCCGTACGAATCAACGTCTGCACCTCTTCGCTCATTTGGGTGGAAAAGCTCTGTTGGCAAACCTGGTCGAACCGGCGGTAGACACGGCGAACAACAGCAGCAGCAGAACAGGAACGACACTTTTGATGAATCCGGATTTTTGGATTCACTTCGGAAAGCCTCTTTGAGGTAAAGCAAACGAACAGGCGAACTGGTGATTTTCTTTAACGCACTGAGGAACACTAGCTAGGATATGTTGTCTCGAAAATGATCGATTTATTACTGATCCTATTTTTCGTGGTGGCCAAACTATTATGTGGTAATGATCGGGGTATCATAGTACGATCGTGAAGCGATCGTATCAGAAAGAGAGAGCGACAGACATACTGATAAGAGGTGATAAGATACCCTGCCTACTCTTCTAATGTATCGATTTGGCTCACTTTCAGTTGGGGGAAATTACAATTCAATTTTAATGGGGTTCTTAATTCGGAATACATATTTTATCTAGTTAATTCGAAAGTTGCTTATAACGATTTCCAACAAGCTCAGCTCATCGGCTGCCGAACTCCACAGCATGCCGAGCACCCTTTCTACCTTCCCTCCTTCGACAAGATTCAGAAGCTTATCTGTCTCGCTTTGCACTTATCCTAGTCGCTGTAGAAACATGCTGCTATTCGAGCGCCAGTTATGCAGTTTGAACCCTCCACGGCTGTGTGCCACTTTAGCTGCTTCTTCCTCCGAGCTGAAACTCGCTAAATAATCGTCGACGTAGTGGTCGTCGACAATCGCTTTCGCCGCTTCCGGGAAAAGTTCACGATGTTGCTCGGCATTTCGATTTTTAACGAATTGGGTCGAAGCTGGCGAGCAGGTGCTGCCGAATGTGGCGACGTCCAACAAGTAGTCCGTAGGCTTTTCGGACGGTTTGGCACGCCAAAGGAAACGTTGCGAATTCTTGTCATCTTCTCGGATTCGGATTTGGTGGAACATTTCCTGGATGTCTGAGCTGACTGCCACCCCGTACAACCGAAAGCGAAACAGAATAGCTGGAAGAGAGGAGAGTTGATCCAGACCTTTGAGAAGCTTGCTGTTCAGCAAGACACCATTAACTTTAGCCGCCGCGTCCCAGATGACGCGGACTTTCCCTGTTTTTTGACATTTTTCACTGCTCCGATCGGGAGGTACCACACTCTTCTTGGATCAGCGGTTTCCAGTTCTGCTATCGTAGCCTGATGCGCATAGCCTTTCGCTTGGTATTCGCTTACTTGCCGGTGGAGATTCTCTTTTAGTCCTTGGTCGCGTTTCGTTCTGCGTTCTAGGCACTCTAGTCGACGCACTGCCATATAAAAAATACTCTACAACCCATTCAGGATTATATCTGAAAAATCCAAATTTGGCCAACACCCACCTGTTGATTGTTCCTGTAGTGACGAAAGATTTACTCTTTTTGCCACACGTGCAAATTGCTAGCCACACAAGGTATTTTTTGGAAATTTCGATGCCTTTTTCGTTCTGAAATGCTCAGCTGTAGCATTTCTGGCCATAGCAGAATAAAAAGCCAACCCTGGAAGCTGCTTGAAATCCTCCAGGACATTAGTTTCATCGTCCATAACAACGCATGGAAACTTCGTCAAATATTCGTAGTACAAACGTCGAGTCCGTGATTTTGCTGCCAAGTTCTGTTTGTCGTTACGATTTGGAACTGTGTACTTTATACGACTTAAGTCCCAAACGTTGTTTTGATTTTTGGACAATACCAGGTGACATCCCTATTTTACGAGCCACCGTTCGAATGGAGAGATTTGGGTTTTTCGTTAATATCCTTTTCACCTTTCGGTCCATGACAGGATCAGCGCGTCCAATGTTTTTGTCACTTCTCGGTTTCTTCTTCACCTTAAAACGTTCCGAAAATAATTTGAGCACATCGTGAACAGTGGATTTGGGCAAATCCAATGTTTTTGCAAGGTCCCGTATTGACAAGTCAGGATTTGCCGTACACCCGTTCGAAATTCGCTCGCACACTTGTTTTTCTTTCGTCGCCATCTTGAATACTAAACATGAAATGTAAACATCAATCATAGTCTTTTTCATCATAGACTCCCAGCTATATCACAGTGAAATTTTTCATTCCTACGTGCAATATTTCAAAAGTAACGATGATTTGAACGTTGGATAATGTGGATACAGATCTTAAATAAATAAAAAAAACAAATGTTATAGGGAACTTAATTTTTTTCAATATTTACATGAATTTAAATGGGAACAACAAATTTTAGAAGAATGTCTAATGTCTCTTCATCCATCGTTCTCTTTGTCCTAACGACCTGACCAGGTCCTTATGGACCAGCACAGGGATGGGAGAGAAAGTGTTGATTAGACTTCTACTCAGGAATAATGCCGAGAACTCAAGCTACCTTCATAGACATCTGGAGTTGGAAATTGGATGATTGTTCGGGAGGCTTTCCTTGGCGAGATAGCACATGTATATTAACTGTCCTTGTTTCAGCTACATTTCAAAAATGTTGTAAATCTACAAAACCCGATACACAGGGCATTGGACGAGTATATTTTATACAACATAAAAAATAAATGAAATCACTTGAGCAATCTTTGCAGAACTCAATCCTTTTGTCTGTCGCATCCTTTTCCTGGTGTAATGGAAACCTTCATCTGGTGAATTTTTAATTTGTCTCAATTCCACCTTCCCTCATTGTAAAACAGCACAAGAAAAAGAAACTAACCCCAACATTCCGAACAAGCCTGATTCTTTTTTCTTCCTTAACTTTTCGCGTTGCCTTCTCCCTTTCAACCCATCCAGTATCAGGTCTACGTTATCCATTTCATTTGGTGTAGTATTGTTCGAACAAAGCCCGTGCCTTTCCAACCCTCATCAGAGAAAATGGACCAAAATTATCGCTTGACAAAAGCGACAGCAATGAGCAACACCGAAGAAAGGAACAAAAAAAAAGTTGGCAAGACCAGTGTCCACAGTGTCCGCAGCCTTGGCCCAAAAAAGAAAAACTGAAGTTTCTACGATGGGGAATTTTTAAGGAAATAATGGACTTAATCCTTTCACTTGGTAGGTTTTTATTTCGTTACCACGAAACTCCATCGTCACGGATCAGATCGCCGTCGTTGTCATCCCGGCAGGGGTCAGCCTTGGCAAACGATTCTTTCTGCAGTCCGCAAGTAAACCGCTTAATCGTCTATGCTTTCCTTTGTTGACTTACTATGTTTGTCGGTTTCATATCTGCTTGTTATCTTGGCTGAGATCAAGTTACTCCGGCACCCAAAATCATGCAATATTTCAACCAACACTTGACATGGTGCAGACTTTTCGGTGTTGGGAAAGACAAATCGAAACATCGACGCTCTTTAATTACGAAATCAATCGACTGGAAAGGGAACCCCCTGAACATTCCTTACCTCCAAACAACGAAGAATCTCCATCAAATGGGACTATTCATTGCCGATGCTCAGTCATTTTGTCGCACACTTAATCTCGCTCCACTTGGTTCCAATCATTTCAATCACATTTTTATGACCATCATCGATTCCTACTTTGCCTAAATTGCTTTTGCCCATAAATTTTCCCCCCTTCCTGCCAGCCAAACCTAGTTAGTCAATTCCGATGTCCTCTTCCAAGGACACTGGCTGCCACCAAATGCCGCTCATTCGCCAACGATTTATGTGGGCCACCCAAACTCCGTCAGCCACGGAAATCGTTTGAATCGCTCTGCTCACAGGATATTGGTATGTGCGAAGCCAGAAGAATATAAAAGCAAATGGCAATAGAACTCCGGTCACGTACCAAGTGAAGAACCGAACCACTTTGGACTGCTGGACGTCTTTCAGACAACCATGTCTCCATTCATCAAAACATCGTTGGCTGGAAAGGCTAAATGATAGCAATCTCTTCCTCCAGTTAGTGTGTCAACTCACTTTAGCCTTGGAGTTAAAAGGAGAAAGTTACCATTTTTTTTGTTCGTGCTGGACAAACCTCAACTCATTTTTCAAACGTCCCCACAGAAGGGGGCGGAAACGAATCCCAAATGAGGCCAAGAACTTTGACCTTCGTCGGCGGATGTCACACACAGAAGTTCGATGTTCGGTTTTCGCGGTCGCCGTCCGTCACATGAGCTAGACTGGAAATCGATGGCGGGATTCGGAAGAGACTGAATGTGAGTGACATTTCCTGAAATCGAGTCATGAAAACGCTAGTTGTCGAGAATCCACAAAAAAAAAAAACAAATTGCTCCGCACAGTGAGAGGAGTAAAAACGTTGATTTATGGGATAAACGATATGAATGATTGATTGATTGATTGCCTGTTGAGTGATGGATGGTTTAATTAGATGGGGTTTTTCACGCTTCTGACGTTTTCTATGTGTTTTTCTCGGTTCTTTTTCAGGTGCCGGTTAATGTTTTGGGAGCTGTGAAGCAACGGTCAAATGTGAAACGTGATGGAGGTAAGTCGTTTTTTCGAAATACATTGGCTGAAAAGTTCCCGGTCTGACGAGGAAAACCATTTTTGTTTTGTAAAATTTGACTTTATTCATCAACATAGTTTCCTTCAAGAGCGATACATTCACTCTAGCGTTTCTGTAATATTTCTATTTTCTTCTTGTAGAAAAGTTTATTTTTGGCCTTAAAATAATCGTTTATTTCGTCGATTACTTCTTGATTCTAGGGATATCTTCTTCCAACGAGTTTTTTTTAGGTCTGCGAACAGATACTAATCACTGGGGACCAAATCTGGCGAATACGGTGGGTGCGGAAGCAACTCGAAACGTAATTCGGGCAATTTGGCCATGGTAACCATCGACTTGTGGAAGAACACTGTTTTCTTCTGCATATAGGAAAGATTTTTTGAGATTTATTTGTTCAATCGAACTAGTTGGCTCATGTAGCGATCGATATTGATGGCCTTTTTCAAGTAGTCGATGAACAAAAATCCATGCGTATCCCAAAAAACAAACGCCATAACTTTTCCAGCTGTTGTCCATTTTTTTGCGATTTTGGTCGCTTTGAGCGAGGTTCATCGGCTGCTGTTCACCCTGCTGCCTGCAAATTCGACTCAAGAGCAGTGTATCCAAACTCGCGAATGCATGAATGATACAGGCATTGACCTAACTTTTCAATGTTGGGACAAAAAAAATGTATCTTTATCATTGTTGCATACCCAACACAATAATGATAAATAGCAGGACAGAAGAATCAAATAATTTCTCATCTCCATGCAAAGCGCTAGGAGTGGACGGTAATTTATTGCTAGCATGAATAGACAGGCTTTGAAATTGAATGATACAAGTTTGATAACGAGCGGAGGGCATTGAACAGTAGTAGTATCCGAGTCTGGCACATAACCCTTTACAATACTACCCAATGCAGGGCAGGCAAGGGGGGAAATCCCCTTGACTGGCAAAAGGTTATGCAACCGATTGAGCTCTTATACTACCTATTGCTTTTTTCTAGTTCTAGCGATTTGTCCCTCTCCCAATACTGCCTAACACGGTTGAGGAATTATCTCCCGCTGTTGGGTTTAAAGGGTGATACGGTCAAAATTTGGTCAACGGAAAACGCGTGTAAATCGGTGAAATCGTTTATTTAAAAAATCAAATTAAATTTCTTTTTCAAGTTCAATTAGTATAAAATTCAGGAAAAATATTCAGTTAGGCTTCCGCTTTTCCAAATCCGAATTGCCGGGCCTTACGCTTGACCCCTGCCATCAGATTTTGTACAGCCACCTTGTCCACCTTCTTCGCCGCAGAAAGCCAGTTTGCCTTGAACTGCTGCTCGTCCTTAGCAGTTTTTTTGGTCTTCTTTAGGTTCCGCTTGACAATAGCCCAGTATTTCTCAATTGGGCGGAGCTCTGGCGTGTTGGGAGTGTTCTTGTCCTTGGGAACCACCTGCACGTTGTTGGCGGCGTACCACTCCATGGCCTTTTTACCGTAATGGCAAGATGCCAAATCCGGCCAAAACAGTACGGAACAACCGTGTTTCTTCAGGAAAGGCAGCAGACGTTTATTCAAACACTCTTTCACGTAAATTTCTTGGTTGACAGTTCCGGAAGCTATGAAAATGCTGCTTTTCAAGCCACAGGTACAGATGGCTTGCCAAACCAGATATTTCTTTGCGAACTTTGACAGTTTCCTTCCTTTCCCTTCCTTTTGCCGTATAAAACTCCTGTCCCGGAAGCTGCTTGTAGTCGGCTTTGACGTAGGTTTCGTCGTCCATTACCACGCAGTCAAACTTCGTCAGCATCGTCGTGTACAGCCTCCGGGATCGCGCTTTGGCCGTCGTATTTTGTTTATCATCGCGATTTGGAGTCACTACCTTCTTGTAAGTCGATAGTCCGGCTCGTTTTTGGCTCGATGCACGGTTGTAGACGATACACCAGCTTATTTGCGGCATCTCGGAGAGATAGGTTAGGGTTTCGCTTGAAACTACCGGCAACTCTCTTTGTCGTCTCAGCGGCTTCCGGTTTTCGATTTCCCCCCGATCCAGACTTCCTGGCTGTCGACAAACGTTCCCCAAACACTTTAATTACATTTGTAACGGTTGATTTGGCAACTTTTAGCGATTTTGCCAACTTTGCGTGCGAGTAGCTCGGATTTTCGCGATGCGCGAGCAAAATTTTGATACGCTGCTCTTCTTGCTTGGACGGCATTTTGACAACTGAAGAGTGAATTCCAAAATCAAAATAGGAGCAACATTCTACACACACACACCTTCAAAATGAGGGGTGTTCAGGTTTTTTAAATGCAAAATTGAAGGAAATACGTCAAGTTGATATTGACCAAATTTTGACCGTATCGCCCTTTAATTTTTAGCATGCACCGTCTATTTCAATCAAGATTAAAATGATCCAATGATCATAACATCCGATTGTTAATTAGGAAAGAGACATAGCGTTGTATGTATATTGCTTTGTATGCAACAAAAATACATTCAATTATGTCACATGTTGCATCTACCGGAAAGAGACAATGTTTGGTTTTATCCTTCTTTCTTTTCCTGCCTTTTTTATATGTACACGGCTACTGATATTGATTCAAAATCGAGTCGAGTTCAATTCAACAGTGAAGAAAGTAGAGTTGCGCATGGACTGCGTGAAATTGTTTAATATTTGAGTAAATATAACTATGAGTGAAATTTACCCATTTTTGCTATTTTCCTCAGTCTATGAGTAACTTCACTTTTTGATCTTCTAAGTCATACAAGTTGTTATAATAGTATAAAATACTTAATTCATTTCTAGGATATGATGTCCGTTTCTACACGGGAAATAATGTGTTCTTCTAAACGAGAAAAACAGGCCATGATTTCATGAATATGTTGTGTTTTTGTGTTATGAATATACACCATGAACAAAATTCATGATATCATGAACTATTTTCCCGCCGCAATGAAATCATGAATAAATCGGGTCAAAACCATGAGCTGAATTCCTGATACTGAAAACTTTATCCATGAATTTACCAAATCTTCTTTATCGACTCTGAATTAAAACAAAAAAATAAATCCACCTTCAGGATTCGAACCTAGTGTTGATGAACTGTGCTGTGTTAGTACTTGGTGGATGTACTGACTACGCTATAGTTATACTTGAAAAGACTCTTGATTAATGAAGCTAATAACACAATTTAAGATTAGAGGCAAAACAAGACTTCCTAAGTTCATGACTCGCATCTGTCATGAATAAGAGTCACGAATTCATAAAATAAGAAGAGAGTTAGTATCATGATTTTTTGTTCATGAAAACAGAAACGGATTTGTTTCCGTGTAGTGAAATTCCTCTACATATTGCGTACGTTTCATCAAAGCTTTTGGAATTCCGACTAGTTATGTACTGTCAATATTCGAGCGATCAGTAAGTTCGAGTTTTAATATGATTTTGATATTCTCTGTGCAGTTTGTTAAGTTGTGTTGTTTTGAACAAGTGGATTCATCATTTGTTAAAAAGGACAAAGAAAATGAGTCCGAAAAAGTTTAAATCGAACTGCGTTCTGGGAATGGGGTCTGCCCAAGCAACACCGAACCGTCATAATTAGTTGCAGCAACTTGATTGTTACCTAATTTAGTCACATTGGAGTAACTTTTACTGGTTTTCAAAAAGTGTGCTGCTAGGGTGAGTTGAAGCCTGGGTCACAATCAATTTCAAATTCAGTCAGAAAACATTTGGTTTGACCAACTGTTTGCGGCATATCAAGAACTCTCAGCCGGAGTGTTACAATATGGTGATGTTGGGAAAGGAAGTTTCCGAAGATCAAATCGCCTCTCGAGGTAAATAAAACGCACTAAAGGTGAAGCAGTGGTGACTGTGAGAATGTCAATGTTTGGCACTTAAACCGACAATATGAGATAATCTGAGGTGTTCTAGATCATCCAAACTTTTCTTGAGTTAAAAACCTATAATCTACAAATCTATCTAAAGATTTTTCGACTGTACAAAGTGGCGATATGTATTCAACCTTGTACATTGAACCGTCTGGAAAGTCAAAAGATATTATAAGATAATCTAGGTCATTCCTAATTAGCCTTGCAGCTAAAAAACGCTACAGTTACAATTGGTCGGAGTTCTGCCAAATCGCACCAAGCGCCTATCGAAAATCGTCAGTTTTGTCTAACATATTCAAACAGAACTTTAAAATTTGAAGATGAACCAGATCAGTCGTTCTTGAAGTTTGTAACCAATAACCAATTTAAGTGATCCATCTTCATAATGCATTGAAAAAAATATTCGGTGAGGACTGTATGGGATCAGTTACGAGGAATGACGTATATGTCGCTTGGTGCTATCTGGCAGAACCCCGACCAATCATAGATCCTAAGTTCTGAGCTGTATAATAGTTTGGAAGACCTAGAACCCTTTCCGAAGATCCAGTGAGCATAGTTGAATACATATCGTCAATTTGTGTAGCCTGAAAAGCTACTGTTAAAATATCAGATCCTAATTTTTGAGCTCCTGAACTGTATGGCTGATATAAAACATCCCAGATCATTTCATAATATCTGCTGATCTTCCAGAAGACTGGACAGAAAAACATGGTTGAAAACATATCGTAACCATGTATAACCGGAAAAGCTACAGGAACAATTATAGATCCTATGTTCAGTTCTCCAGCACAGGTTGGATGACTTAGAAAATCCCAGATTATCTCATAAAATAGGTTGCTCTTTCATAAGATTCAATGAACATAGTTGAATACATATCATACATCAGAACACATTGGACATCAGAAAAAGCTACAGTTTCAATTGTAGCTCCTAAGTTATGAACTAATGAATAGCCTGGTATGACCCAGAACATCCCAGATTTCATCATAATGTCTTCCAGAAGATCCATTGAGCATGGTTCAATGCATATCGTGAATTTTCTAGCCTAAAAACCATAGTTACCCAGGTACACCCAGGTTTTGAGCTCCAGGACTGTTTGGATGACCTAGAACATCCCAGATTATCTCATAATGTCTGTTGTTTTTCCAAAGGACTCAATGAACATGTCTGAATACAAGTCATAAATTAGTATAGCTGAAAAAGCTAACGTTACAATTATAGATCCTAAGTTTAAATCATCTCGAACATCCCTGATTATCTCATAAATAGTTAATAATTGATAATAATTGATTATATATCGTTAACTTTTATTGCTAAAACAGCTACAGTAACAACTACAGATTTCAAGTTATGAATTCAAAAACAGTTTGGATGACCTAGAATATCGCAGATTTTCTCAAAATGTCTGTTGACCTTCCAAAAAATTCAGTGAACATAATTGAACACATGTCGTTACTTTGTATTGCCGAAAAAGCTACAGTTTCAACTTTAGATCATAAGTTCTGAAATTGATATCGTAACCATACGGGTCCTCCCTTAGCTCAGTTGGTTAAGGCGCAGCTACGAAGCAACACCATGCTGGAGGCGGCTGGGTTCGATTCCCGGTCTGGTCTAGGAATTTTTTGGTAAGGGAAATTTCTCGACTCTGGTTGTCTTGCCACACAATCATACTAACGCAAAAATGGCACCTGGCATCGAAAGCTCTTATTTATTAACTGTAGAAGTGCATCTAGAATACTAAGTTAAGAGCAAGCAATGAGCTAATTGCGAAGACAATAAGCTTGAATGCTAAGAAAGAAGAACCATACATAATCAAAAAAGCTACAGTTACAACTGTAGTTACAAACTTCTTCATGTTAAGGATGGTCTAAGTTCAAAATCAGGCTTAACGCATATATTTTTTTAATTTTTCCCTGATAGAGTAGTTAATTTTCAACTAGTTTGCCGGAAATAGTGTTCGCTTTTGTTCAGTGTGTGTTTTATTACAGGGATTTTTCACAACCCTCAAAGTGTCAGCTATCTTCTGCAACTTCACTTTAAGGTTTGCCAAAACGACTTTATGGACTTTTTTAATGTTTTCCAGTGTAACCATCTCTTTTGGTCGACCAGACCGTGGCGCATCATCGGTGTCTTTACGACCGCGTTTAAACTCAGCATACCAGTCAATTGTGGTTTGGTTTTCCTGTTGCAGAGTTTGGATAACACCTATCAAGCCAAGTTTTTGCGTCTATGGTATTTTTTTCCCATCAAAAATCAATGCAGGCAAAACAATGCATTAGGTCCTAAGTAACATTGAGAGATTCTCTTCGTCGACTTTCTCTTTGGTTAATAGCTTGTCTATTGAATGATTTGCTGATGTTGTCGACGTATTGGATTCTTAATCACACTTCATGCTACCATACTGTAAGTTGAAAATACTTGAAAATGTTTTTATAGAGCCGTAGGAACGCAAAGAGAAAGTCGACAAAGAGAGTCTCTCAATGTTACTTAGGACCTAATGCATTGTTTTGCTTGAATGTTTCATTGGCGGCCCGCAGTAAAACTATTGCAGCACATGCGAACTCTGTGAGTGAAAATACAAACTAATGAACCGATGATGATTCTCAAATCTCTTAGTACGTTCATCTGTTTACAATCATTATTCAATCATTTCAATCAAAAATATCCATCCTTAAAAATATCGGTGGTACATGCGTAAGGTTATGTTTTTGTTTCGAAATAGCTTAATACCCCGCTTAGCTTAGATCCCGTTCGACATATCCGAGAAGGCAGCTGTGTTTTTGATGCCGGGCATGTAATTTGTAAAAATTTACACTTTACATCGCATATCTTTCCCTACTATACTTAACATTACGTTGCAAAAAATGTTTCCAACTGTTTTCCTGCTAACTTTTTCTCTATAGTGCGCCAAAATAATTTTACTGAAAATGTTTACAAAACTCACCGCTTTTTGACATTATGTTAAGTTAACTTCTAGTTTTGTTGAACTTTTAACTTAACACCTAGCACATAGACCTTTCCAAACCAATTTTGATCGTTTCGACGTTTTGTAAACGTCTGATGTCGGCGAGAGTAATCGTTACATTCAAAAAGATGGACGAAAATTGCAGATTTTTCATGGGTTTAACTCAAGGGGTGAGTCGCTTAGAACAGTGTGCCAGGCACGCCATAGAAGAAAATCGTACACCATACGTAACATGTGTGGCACTCTGTGGCACACTTTTGACATTTGTATTTTTCGAAGATGAAATCTAGCAGTCCTGGAAAATTGACGTTATATGTTGTGATGTTGTTTTGATTTGTTTGTTGTGTCATGATACAGACATAAGTTTTAGAAAAAAAAAACGATTATAAGTGAACTTTAGAGCTTTTTGTTTGTTTAGGCAAAATCTTGAGTGGAACAATGGATGAGGTAAGTGGTTAAATTAATAAGTCGTGACATGATATAATTTAGCAGCTATAATTAGAGGCACATTTTCTTCAGCACAGTAAATTGGAGGCGGAATATGGAATCATCAACCGCCATAACCTTCAGTCGTTGACTCAGATAACCATTTAGATGATCGAAGAGATTGGAGAAGACATGCGAATCATGACTGAGAGCCTTTGTGAAGGAGTTGCAGCTGGTGGAATTCCATAGAGCAAAGATCGAACAACGGACACTGGCACATTCAAGGCAAGGAAACGACGTCAAATATATTTGACACATTCATCAACATTAAATTTAATTAGTCACTTGCATGCTGCAGCGCAGTTCGTAAGCCTCAATAATGCCGATGGAGCAACATTGTTAGAGCTTACTACAAGTACCTTACACGACTCAGATATCATATCGTGAGCTGTTGAGAAAAAGAATTAAACAATTATAAATACATGAAAGTTTAAAGAAATTCTCGCACTTACTTCCAGCGCTTAGCCTTTTGAGTTTCATTCTTTATTACTGAAATTCGACAACAGGAGTATCAAAAACGCGTTTTCCACAACAAAAACCTTGAGCGAGACTCAAATCACAAAATATTTACATAGCTAAACAAAACAATCGCCTACTTGCCAGGCGTAGCCAAAATATAACGATTGAACTGTCAAATTACCGTGGCACACATGGGCACCTTTTGGCACTCATCGTAACGGTTAGAGGCACACTAAAAAAAATGGGCACAAGGGATATTGTGCTAAGCGACTCACCCTTGGTTTAACTTCACCTGCACTGACAAAACTAACCATGCAGCATCAATCATAGTAACCCATGAGTCAGCAGACAAAATTTGACAGTTCTATCAGTCGAACTCTAACAGTGAAGCAACTCCGCTCAGAAGTGTGCGCGTTCAAAGAACGGCACTCCGTCGCGTCCAAAACGAACATCGTGCGGCACTTTGTGCCAACCGGCCAAACAGTGAAAAAGTACCTGGCAAACATGAACATACATGTTTCGGAGCTGCAGGCAATGACGCAACGGTAGCGGCTGTATAAGATGATCAACTACTATGGATCTACTCTAACAATTTTGTCGCGAAAACTGAGGAGGAATTGATAAATAAAACGAACAAAGAACTCAAAAACATGCCTACACGCATGTTTTCGTCCGACATGGCGAAGGTTCCGGTTAAGTGCCGGAAGGCCACTAGCAAGGGCTACGATTTTTTTTTTGCAAGTAAGCTAATTCATTACCTTCCATGGGAAATTTATCAAAAGTAATTATCTGTCTTAGCTATTTTTTATCTCCATCCAAAAAAAGTCATTTTTTTATAATGCAAACGTTAAAATTGTTCAAAATTTATCTGTTTTACATGCCTACAAGCGCCGCGTTATGAGGGGCTTCGAATGGTGAGTTGACAACTTCGAAGGAGGGAGCAACTGACCTCTGCTCCTCACAAGTTCCTACCTCACGCCTCCTCGAGTCATATGATCACAAAAGACTGCCAGCTGAAACATGGAGAAACTGGTTGGCGTAGCCTGGGCAATGTAGTCATTTTGACAATAGCGAAGTGAGGGGGTGCAACCTGTAAATTATATCACAATTTTCCATTCTCTTATCTTTCAGGTCTTTCAGGTCATAATTGTAAAAAAAATTTACATTTAAAATTCATTTTTATCTCATGGCTGTCATACATTGTTTAAGTTTATTGGTTCATAATGCATGCGAAGTTTGTCTACAATTGCAACAAAACAGCAGTTGGCACACATGTTATTATTAATTTATAATATCTCTTCACTATACACATATTATCTTATATGACATTGTTTATTCATTACCATTACCATTCATCTTTATCATCATCATTACCATTTTTATCATTACTTGTGTTTTCGTGATATATATATATATTAACAATCAAATTTTTATTCAATAGGTAATATATATTATAATTTTAATTATTATGTCTTATACGTCCAATTATTATTTTGATCCTTCCTTCTCTTCATATGATAGAGATGTATCTAGTGCCTTGAATACAAGAAGCTGTAACGGAATCTGTGGTAGGCTTCTGCACTTGTCTGCACAAATCCTTCGTCCAAAACTTCATGGTATCGTTCAACCATTGTTGGGTTCGATTGGACGTGTGACACGGCGCTTCAGCCTGCTGTAGGACAACGTTCTGGTCCTCGCAGAAGTCGGCCTTCACCCAGGGAAGCACTTGGTCCTTTAAAATACCGATATATTCGGTATTGATTTTAACTCCAGCATCAATGAAAACAGGCGGCATTTTCAAACCGTTGGACGCCAAAAAGCAAAACATCATGACACCAGCCAGATGTTTGGTTTGAAATTTGAATTTCACTTTTTCCGGAACGTTCTCCATTTTCTGCGGTGAAATGAACCGGTCGCGGCTGTTGGCCACAGCATCGATGCAGAAAAGCTTTTCGTCGGAGAACAGGATTATCATTTTTTTCTTCTTCAACAAGGAAAGCAATCTCTTGGAACGAGTCACTCGTAGTTCCTTGACCCGGTCCGTAATCAAGTGGCGTTTTACTCTGGCTCTGGAAGATGCATGCAGGTCTTCTTTGATGATTCTCCGCATGGATTTCTCCGAAATATTGGCTTCCTTTGCATGTTTTCTTATCGAACGCATCGGGTTGCCAGCATTTTTGCATGGACCGATTTGATCACATTCGGCATGCGTGCAAAGCGCGGACGTCCGCTTCCCGGCTTCCGCTGCTTAGGACCATCCTGCAGGGACTTTTAGTGCGGTAAACTGTTGCCAAATAGCACACTAACAACTTGGCAATCTCTTTCGGCTTCTTCTGGGCGAACAACGAACTGGTGATCACTTCTTTCGCAATCATTTTTACGAATTTGCAATAAAACAAATAGAATTTTTGGATGCAGCACTTGAAAGTAAACATAAATAAATACACTTTCGACAGAAATTAGTCACTAGCTACCCGAATTAATCCATTACTCAAGTTTGAACATTTTCGCAATAACGGCGTAGTGGTTAGCATCCATACCTCTCACGTCATAGTCACGAGTTCGAATCTCACCCCCGGACAAGTTACAAAAATACCAAAAAGGCATTTGAGTGACTACGACGGGTGAAGAACCAAACCAGGATAATAAAGGAATCAAAAAAAAAAATCCGATCAAAATTTGGTCAAGCAGTAATGTGTGTGAGTCGATCAAAGTTTTTGTTAATAAGCCAAATTCTTTTTCTTTTTCAAGTTCAGTTGATACAGAATACAGGAGAAATATTCAGCTTAACTTCCTTTTTACCGAATGCGAATTGCCGGGTCTTTCGTTTAACACCTACCGTAAGATTTTGTATAGTCTCCTTGTCCACTTTATTCGCCGTTTCTCGCTCACAACAGCTTTTTGAGTCTTCTTAAGGTTCCGCTCGACGATGGCTCAATATTGTTCGATTGAACGGAGCTCTGGCGTGTTGGGAGTGTTCTTGTCCTGGAATACCACTTGAACGTTGTTGGCAGCATACTACTGGCTTTTTTTCCGTAATGGCAAGATGCCAAATCCGGCCAAAATAGAACGGAACAATTGTGTTGCTTCAGGAAAGGCAGTAGACGTTTTTGTAGGCACTCGCTCAGAAAAATTTCCTGATTGACGGTTCCGGTCGCAATGTAAACGTTGCTCTTCAAGCCACAGGTACAGATGACCTGCCACGTCGGATATTTCTTCGCGAATTTTGACCTCTGCTTGACGTAAGTTTCATCGTCCTGTACCATGCAATGAAACTTCGTCAGCATCGTTGTGTACAACTTTCGCGATCGTGCTTTGATCGACGTGTTTTGTTTATCGTCGCGGTTTGGGAGTTACCACTTCCTTGTAAGCCGACAGTCCAGCTCGTTTTTAGCTCTTTCCACGGTTGAAGGCGCCACTCCCAGTTTCTTTGCGACATCTCCGACGGAGAGGCTGGGGTTCCGCTCAGAACAGCGGGCAACTCTTTTTGTCGTCACTGTGGCCTCCGGATTTCGATTTCCCCCGGTCCAGCTTTCGTGGCGGTCGACAAACGTTTACCGAACACTTTCAATACGTTGGTAACAGTTGATTTAGCCACATTCAACAATTTCACCAACTTGGCGTGAGAGTAGTTTGGATTTTCGCCAAGCACGTGCAAAATTTTGATGCGTTGCTTCTCTTCCTTCGACGACATTTTGATAACTGAAGTGCTAATCGCAAAATCAAAATAGAGGCATGATGCATTACGCGAACATCTTCAAAATGAGGGATGGGTAAAAAAATTTAATGCACGATGAAAGGAAATACGTCAAGTTTAAGTCGGTTTTCAAGCACGGGTCCTTGCTATGCTTAACGAAGTGTAACGTTATTTAAACGTTTAAACGTAATCAACCTTATATATTTGAAATCTATTGTAGGTGTTAAACGGAACTTGAATTGGAGGAATTGTAGTGTGAAGCAAAGGAGCAACTGTAAACGCTAAAAAAACCCGAAAACTCAACGAACCCGGAACGGCTCTGTGCTGCGAGGTGCAATATGTCGGGATAAGGATGGAGGTTTCTTGACAGATTAACGTGGCTTGAAAAACGAACTCACAAGTTCGCATTCAGTTCAAAATAGGGAGGTAGAAACGCGGCGCATTAGTGTTAGATATTTGAAACTCGAAACTTTCAGTATTAGATATGTGATGTACTTAAATTGACGGATCTGTAGTAAAACTGTAGTTTCGTCTATACATCGAAACATTTTCTAATTATACTGATAATATTTGCTGCTCGCTAGACTAAATTTCTATCCCACAGTGGCAATGGAGCTTCATTTTGGTTAGTGTTTTCGGTCTCTGATAAACTTGTTAAATTGGCTCAATTGGCTGGAGACCGCAGAGAAGTCCAGGTGAGTGAATGAAATCACTCACCGTATGGTAGGAGACCTTACTGTTTAATTTTTCCATTCCGGTAGAATAAGCTTCCTTATGGTGAAACTCCCTCGAATCCTCAGTCTTCAACATGCATGTAGTAGTGCAAACCCTTTTTAGCTCGTATGTGGTAGTATTGGTGCATCATGAAGAAAACGGTCGCGGTTGCCAGTAATTTTAATTTTTCTTTTTGGGTAGTACATCCATATAATTTCCTCTCAATTTTCAAATTCTTAAAAAGCATGAAACCTCAAAATAAGAATACTTTTCAAGGTCGGGGGAGTCAGGGGCATAATTATCAAGCTAAATATTAAGCCATACATCTTGTTGAATACAAATATTGTTGAATCTTAAACGTTAATGTTCCGTTCTAATTTGAATCATAAACTAACGGATAAGTCGTTGATAAGATGGCTGATACATAAAATGAACTTAAAATGTTTGAAATTGCGCATCTGCGATTATAAATGGGATTTTTGCAGTTCGAAAATTGATTCCAGGGACATTTTCACATCATACTGAACTCTGACAACCAACGATAATATCATTCGATTGCCAGATTTTTGTTATTTTTATCACAGGAATCAACTTGAAAGTTGTTTACTTATAATAATGATCCCTTATATAAAAGAAATTCGACGTTACTTGGGTACTAACCTCAAAAACAAAGTGAGATCGTCACTATTATAATTGTAATCAAATTTTTCATTGAGGATTCATAATTTTTCAGGATATAAATGAGCAAACGTTTTGTTCCAAAGCTAGAAATCCGCTTTAGCAAAAGTAACAAAATTAAGCTGATAGATATTCGAACAATTGAAACTGCAGTTCAGAAGATTTTTTCATCTCCGGAAATTTGCATGCACAGTTCATTAAAGGTTTTGTACGAAGCATACATATATTAGAATTTTGTGTGTAAAATATCTTAAATATATTGAGCATTGATATTTCTAGAATTCTTTAAATAAAAACGGTGAAAAAATGCCTGATGAATCTCAATTTCCTCGCCACTCATTTTTTTTGGCATGCAAATTGGAACTCTTATGTAATTCCTTACTCTTAGAAGAAAAACAAGGCAAAAAATCTTTATAAATTTAAAGTTAATACCTTCAATAGTTTTACTGGGTAACTGGGTAGACTTTATTCCTGTGAAGACTTGTTCCCCCGCGTTTTGTTAAATCGAGAACAGATAATTTATTGACGATTTCCTGAAACGATTCGTCTTTATACAAGGTATTATTATGGTGGAATTAGCTCATAACTATTTTGATCGAAATGAGTCAAAATCGCGATGCTGAATGCTGTGAATACTTAGAGTCAATTGGATCCATTTAATTAATCCGGTGGTTGAAGAATTTTGTCTAATTTGATACCAGGTTTAAAGCTCAGTTTGGACATTTCTTGAAAATAAAAACAATTATTTTCATGCTTGGCTCATGGCCTTTTTTTGATTTCAAATACTGGAAATTTTCAAGGAATCAGGGCGTCAAGTCAACCCAACTCCAGCTTCCAAGGAAAAGGAATGAAAGCTGTTTTTCCTTTACTTTCCAAACAAGAAAGTAAATATGCAAACTAACAAATGCAAAGCTAATCAAAAACAAAACTCACCATCGGATTCGGAAGTATGACCGGGATTCTCAAAACCAGCATCAATTGGGCTAGGTTTGGTAACGTTATGTGTAATGTCGGGAGATTTGCCGACAGATTCTTCTCCGAAACTTATATTTCTTTTAAATTTGCCAACAGTTGACGGTGAGCTAAAACCACTATTCCAGGAATATTCGAATGTCCAAGTTAAGGAATAACAGCAATTTTTATCACTTATTTAGTTCATTCACGCAAAACTGCCGCTTTTGTTCTTTTAGTAAGATGCGGCATTTTTTACTTCATTAATCAAAACTTTAGCCCACGACACTTGCGCAAACAGTTGCTGACAACACTTCGCTCTGCTACGCAACGCACAGCTGAGTGTCAATTAGAAAAAAGCAAAACGCGCAGTTTTGAGACCGGCTGCTGAATTTTTGCACCATTCTCGTTAATTAAACAGACTTTTCGTCTACTGTTTTCACGAGCGCGATGATAATTAATCTTGCAGTGAAAGAAAATAGTGTTCAGGTGGCTACGGGAAGTGGAAATACAGTTTTTTTTGTGAGAAAATAATAGGCAGATCCTGGCTTTTAAAAGGTAAACAAACACGACGAAAAATTACCTGCTCTATGGAAATGAGCACTAGTTGATCAATTCAGAGTGTTTTCAGTGAAATAAACAGTGTGAACCGATTAAATATTGTGTTCTGCTTTCCTATTAGCAGTATGGCAATGATTCACTGCAGGTAAGTGGATTAACTTGGCATATTTTGTTGAGCAAACCCAAAAGTGTGCATGTGTGGATGAGGAAGCCATCGCTTCTGCCATAGAGGATTCCATCGTGTATGTCCTTATAGCATACGA